>BOPP01000186.1:1944391-1955176 GCA_017312745.1 Gryllus bimaculatus
GCGAAGCAAGCGGGGGCGTCGGGGGCGGCCGGAAAACGGCGCTCCGCCGCACGAACTTGCTTCACTAGGTCGCTGCGTCAGGCGTCGTTCACCTGAACTCTCCGATGGGAACTGCGGTCGGGCAGGGCAGGACTCACCTACAGGAGAAATAAACGGTCATTAGGTGCACCCATTCATGGCCGGCCCGGCGCATTGAAAAAATATCGTAAAATATTCCAAATAAATGTGCATGTGATTCAAGTGACAAGGAACTGAACATGTATTTATTTATATATTTGTAGGCAAGACATTAAAAATGTATTTAAATAAAATAGTAGAATATATGTTCAATTCTCTGAGGAATGTGTTCATTTTTATTTTTATTTGAAGAAATGGTTATTCTATTATAATTAGTGTGTTTTAGTAAGTTTTTTCCGGAAGTGGAACACGATTTTGTTCTTGGGATCCCCACAGTTTATGACCACGGACGGCCTTTCATCAGATATTTGTTGATCTGTTAGAGGGGACCATGGCGCTGAGTGCTACATGTAAATAAGAGGGGTATGATAAACGAAGGAAAAATGCGTCTGTGCTCTCCAGAAGATTCCAGGTGTTCACTGCAATTACGGTAACTTCAACATCGACATTGCATATGCTGAATCTACATCAAATGTGTTGGTTAAATATTTTACCCTAGCGTTTATTACTATAAAAATCCATGAAACAATATTTAATATAATTTTCTTACTTCCAAATGAGCATTTCTCGGGCCTTGTTCTTTATCCATTTTTTTCAACGCTCTGAATCTAAAACAAGCGAGGTTCATCGTTCACTCTAGCATGAACCTATTCTTAAACACGATAACATTATAAATTTTATTCTGGTTCTTGTATATCATGGAGTTCGATGTATCCAATTATACAATGATTCAATGGTACTTTCTCTCGTTGTTTCTTCTTCCTCTATCTTCTTTTCTTTTCTTTTTACCTTTCTTTCTCCCCTCTTTTATAAATACGTATTTGTGTACTACCATTTACTTCGTAAATTGTCATTCATGTATTATCTTGAGTATTCGTATTTTGAAAAGAGTATACTAAGAAATCGACTTTTAAAGTGAATGGAAATAGCTATATTGAACTGAGACAAGAAATTCGGACTTATATTGTAGATACATTTAGAGAGAATGGGTTTGAATGATTTAGCAAATCATTAGAAAGCCTATCAAATTTGGAAAAAGGGATTTAATCTGGGTCACTATGTCGGAAGTTCCTCTCTTTTCTTACACTCAGAATCGTCTAGAATGGACACAAAGTAATTTTGCACCTCCAACTCATTACTTTAAGGTGGAAGGAAGAGCCAAAGTAAAGAGCAGATATTGCTACTCGTCAGCAAACTTTCTCTAGGGTTTAATTTTCTCTCAAGCTTTCCAGAACTGCAGATTACTTACGCCAGGTGAACACCGGAGCCTTGAAGGAAGAAGCAAAAAGACATTTTGTGTTTAAAAATATGTTTCTTTACGCACGGCCATTTAAAGTATTTTGACGTCAGTAAATAAAACGAATAGTACACTACATTACAAAAATATAAGGAAAATTGTATACTTAATGTCTAACACTTCCCGTTACACAAGCCTATCAATAAAGAAATGTCAATTAGTTTTGGGAAACCATTCATTACGATTTTTCTCTTATAG
This sequence comes from Gryllus bimaculatus, assembly GCA_017312745.1. Taxonomy (NCBI): domain Eukaryota; kingdom Metazoa; phylum Arthropoda; class Insecta; order Orthoptera; family Gryllidae; genus Gryllus; species Gryllus bimaculatus. The sequence goes on from BOPP01000186.1 coordinate 1,946,064, forward strand.
GAAATATATTTCTTGATGCCACTTAGAACGAAAGTAATTAATATTGTTGAAGATTTCGGAGGAATCTGATCTTATTTATGCTAATATATTATATATTTCAATTGATTATCTTTTACAACAGACCACTTCAACACCTTAATTGGTGAAGTTATTAGGCGACGGTGCCTTTATTCTGCAACCCATTTGAATAATTCCCATTACTCTCTCACGCGTTCCCGTGGGTCTCCGTTGCATTAAAGATAATTGAGTTTTAAGTGAGAAAGAACGCGTGGGAGAACAGATTTCAACATGGAAAAGTGCAAGACACCCATACGTAATGAAAACTTCCCCTGTTAGTGCCTGTCAAGCATAACAAAATTCTGCTGGGAGATGCGGCTCAGGGCAACAACTGACGTCACTGCAGTGCCTCTGTCCGGGGTTCGAGTCCCGACGGTGGCAGGATTGTCGACACTAGACAGCTGGGCCGAGTTCTGTCGCTGCGTGGAGGAGAATTCTAGCTGCCGGCTCGCTCGTATCGGTATTTTACGTGGTTTCTTCGATCAAAACCAGGCGAATGGCGGATCAGTATAATACATGATGCATTGAGATTTCTTCGGAGAAATTTTTGGAAAGTTTGTTAAGTGTTATTATTGCTAGGTGCAACTCTTATCCAAGCTGGACAACCATTAGGCAATGTGGGTCTGTTGATGCCTTTGTAGAGAAGCAAATTGGTTTCAACTTCAAAGAAGATCCTGAATTGATGAGTGGATGTAGTTTGATAGCTTTTGCTGTTGATTTTTGTAGACCTGACGGTGATAAAAATTCTAGAAGCCAGCTGTTCAGATCGATCGTATTCATGGTTTCCTCAGATCAATTTCAGGCGATCGCCGAAGCATTTCTTTACCAAATGAGCAATTGAACGCGCGAGATCTTTCCTCCCTATATACCAACTACCCCACGATGGCTTCCCCATTCCCAAATGGCTCATCTCTCATCGATCGAGAAAATCTTCGATCGAGCAAATCACTCCCTGATCGACAAAATCTCCGAATGGAATGGAACTGCGAGCACCCCATCTGACGTCTCCCAGACTACGAACCTTCAGATGAAGACTTGCAGCAGAGTTCTGATACAGCATTATAACATATAAAAGGACTGTCTACTACATTATGTATCCTTATGAGAATCATAACGTTAAACAAATGAGTCAACGAATGATGCCTCAATGAGTCTCATTGCAAGTGCAATAAAGGCTAAAGTTTATACCAACTATTGCTTTGAGAATTAATAAAACTCGTATCCAGCTGTAAATTACGTAATTTTGTATTTCTTTTAAGTGTTGTTTTATCTTAACGATGAATTTCGGACTTACGTTACATTCTGAAAAGGCAATATAATCCTTTTATATGTTTGTTCCCGTGAATGTCCATTTATTACTCTTTGAAGAGAATAAATATAATTAAATTTGTTTTGAGTCTATGTAACGTACATTCTTAAACATAGAATGTTTAATGAGACAATAATAAATGAAGAAGAGTGATAGGAGAAGTAAATAAAAATGTCTGCAGAATTCATTCCAAGATAAGCTTCATTCAAAATCATTATGGCCAAAACGACAAACGGTCTCAAACACGGTCATGTCAGACACTACGAACCAACGCCATGTCGGTTGTAAAAAGGACGTAATTCATTGTACGAACAATGAAACAAATGGGAGAGTGAGTGAGTGAATATTGCTTTCGTACGTGTCAACGTCTTAAGTTAGTAATTGCGAAGGTGTCATGTATGTTATACCCTGGGAACTGACGGTGTTCCTCGCTGAAACGTAATACGAAAACCCCGACGTACTGGTCGGCTTGCGGTGCACCACCCCAGCAGCGACAGGCTCTGCGCTCCTGTCTGGTCCTTCGTAATTTTTGGTAGAGTAGTGATTATGTAGTGTGTACGCGTGTAAGGTAGAGGAGGGGTCAAGTATGGGTAAGGAAATATCTCATGCTATGTGTGGCCCGTTTCTTAGCGTACTGCTTCAACCTTTGCGTGGTAATGATCGAAGAAAGTATTGAAAATTACCGATCAAAGAATCCGGTCGCTAGAATTCTCCTCCAGTCAGGAGGTTGGATTGGACCGTGCTCTGTCCGCGCTGGCACCCGACCGATTGGACCGTGCTCTCGGCCGCCTCCGCGTTGCCGTCCACACACGCGACCAGGTCTGCGGCAAGCGGCCGACCGTAAATCAACAGCGCGCGTGCTGCCATCTGAGCTCTCCTCCTTGGCCGGCGCGTGTTCGAGGGGTCGATGACCCGCTGCGCGAGCGCAGGCTGCGAGGGCCGGCGACCCGTTAGGGGCAGCTTCCCCACCCCTCCGCCCTCTCGCCTCGCCTCGGCACTCCCCGCTGCGCTGACCACGCTCAAGTATTGTTTACGAGCCACGGCCCGGCCCGGCCGCCAACTGGGTCGCGCGCCGTCTTCCGTCGCCGCACAGGATGTGGAATGTCCCGCTGTTGTTTGAGATTCCGCGCGCTCAATGGAGGGGCTTCGCCGACGCGGCATGCAGCCCAAGTTTCGGCTCTTCGCTCACGTGCAGTTTCAAACGCTCCAATGTATGACACTGGCACAACGCAGCATAGGGATACATAGAGTTAGGGTCACTAGCAGTCACGATTGTTTAGGAATCCCCCCCAATTTCTTACAAATGACCCGCTCCCAACATAACTTCCACGGGATGTTTGTTTGCATTTTATTGCTGTTTTATGTTTGCATTGTACTGTTGTTTGCAGTTTATTACCGGACATTCTTAAGAGTGTGTATCAAATAATAGCTAATATTATTCTATTCTCAATTAAAATCAATTTAAAATTTTGACGCTCGGCTTCTCTACAGCTGTTTAAATTGCATTGCAAACCGAAGGAAGCGGCTTGATTTTCGAGACACCTAAATTCATCTCTTTAAATAACACTGCAATATTCTACAATGCTTAGAATTGTGCCAGGCGTAGTTCCAAGTCCCTTACACTAATAGAAAATTCGAAGAACTACACTGCAGTGACTTACAAAAGACCCGTAGAGTTTCTGCAGAGAAAAATATGTTGAGACGAGCAAGAGTACCCGTTACTGCACATCTACATATTTTTAAAAGATAAGCATATCTTATTTTACTGCCATATAACTAACTGGTAAATGGGTGAGAGCATCTTCCTGGTATAGAATGTATACACTTTAGGTAAGGGTTGGCGACCTACTTACCATAGGTATCCCGAGACCATGGCAGTCAGGATGGGACACTATGGCATCGACACAGTGTGATAAGGCTGAAATGCCACAGTGGGTATATGTGTCTCTCCTAAAATGAATAAATTGTTTAAAATGCCCATTTCACAAAACATAGCTGAGCAATCGACAATCAATCAACCTCTGACTAGGATTTAAAGTTCCGGTCAATCCGTGTGATGGACAAACTGAATCCGTGGCAGGTTTACTCAAAATTCTAGATACTCATGTCTCTCATTTCACCATTTCTCCATCATCATTCAAAAAAATTCATAATCATTGTCAATGGATCGAAAAAAATTATCCCATAATGGCCAAAAAATGGGTATTGTACATCATAATAAAGGATAACATATCGTTCGTAAGATAGCGAAAGAAAATAGAAGCGCGTGAGAAATGACTTTGTCTTTTGAGGGAGCCCATAATTATTATTTCACTCAGCAATTTGCTCGTTTTTTGTTCATTAATACTCGAATCTGAAAATTACAAACTCTGATTCTAAAACGGAATATTTTACAACAGATTCATTTTAAAAATATTTAATTATGCTTGTGCAGTTTCCATTAAATACCCAGGTATTTTGAATGTGAAATTACTTGTCATAAACGAAACTATTACAAGTGCCTGTGTACCAAAAACTGATGATAATAATTCTTTATTGCAGCTCAATTCTTCAGAACTGGATAAAATTCATAACAGCATAAAATCTTCTGCTCGTAGGATTTAAAATGAAATATGATAAAATATTGTCCAAACAACAACTGCACCCTAAAATAAATCTCTTGACATATCAATTTCTTAAAGTTTATTGAAATACTACGGAATATGCAATAACCCCATTTCACAAAATGACAAATCATAATACTTGGAGTTATTCTTCATTGAAAAATAAGTTAAAAAAAGTATGCGCGTGTAGTAGTAGGGTGTAGTAGGAGAAGAATTCCCCTGATAATTTACTCAACGCCACCGAATTATCACAAACGAAACAGAGAGTATCATCTCACTTTCACCCGACGACTGAAAGACGTACAAGAAGTGACTAAAATATAATACTAAATGGTCGGAAGGTGCAACTGGTTAACCGACACAATATCAGATTTACACTGTTCTCCCACGAAAAATGTTTACATGCCTTTGCGAGATTATTATCGATCGAGGAAAACAGAGATGCATTACTAGCCACAGCAATGGCAAAAACACGCAATACATTCACCCTGGGAGGAAAAAAGTAGAAGATTATAGTCAAGGTTTTGAAACTTCATGAGGAAGGACACATACGAATGTTTCCCTCGACGATCATGATAGACCTACTTCCCGTGAATTTCCAACAACCTAAAACAATGGATATAATGCAACCAAAAAGTATTGAATATATACGAGGTGGCAAGGATTCATTCAATCTTGTGGAAATATTAAATGATTTTGAATGCGCATACTCATTCAGCATCGCCCACAGATACAAAAGCATACGGATTTTAATCAAGTCACCTTACCCAACATTCATAAGTGCGTTATGTAATAGGGTAAGAACAACCGGAGTTAGTTCGGAAAAAATAACAGATACAACTAGAAAGCAAACAACTGTGACACACCTTCCATCGAAAGATAATTACGGCATAACTTTTTTCGTATTATTTTGCCTTCGCTCAGTCAATTTATTAGTATTACGTCAGATTAATGGTTCGTACGAGATAAACCGGAAGTTACTTCAGCCAAATTCTAAAGGGATTAAAACTGACACGAAAACCTTCGACCAGAACACCATCAGGTGTTTCGAACTGAACCAGTACTGGTGTGCCAGATCGACTCAACAATTTGACCAGTGTCGAAAATCCGGTTCATCTGGAATCTAGCCCACATCCTGTGAATGCGACAGGTATAAGTTGTTATATCACACAACACTGTCGGTGACAGTAATTTTAATGAACTAAAAACGTCAGAAGAAGCTTGCCATGAATGAATGCAAGGAACTGAAACCGCATCACGTGGAAAAAGATAATGAAGTGTTAAAATGATCGTAAAGACGTCTGGTCAGCTCTATAGCATATTTGTAACTGGAAATAATATTAAATAAACAGAAACGAAAAAGACTACTTAACCATTAGTGTAGAAATATTTGATGATGATTCATGATGTTCTAAATTGTAATATAATTGTACAAAAAGGTTGTAATGATAATAGAAAAATACTAGTGCTAAACACGTCCTTTCTAGGTTCACTAACAATGAATTGAACAACATTCAATATGTTTTCCCAACATACGTTATTTTCACTCTAAATTACTATTTCTCTCTTTCAATACGTTCTTAGAAAATCCAACAGAGATTGCGGTTCGATGGCATAATCTTTAAAAAATAGGACTGTTGTTCTCCAAGTTTTCGGTTTCAAACCCGGCCGAAACCGTAAATTTTTACGGGCGAAAAAATCCTTCGTACGTCTTCCACGGGAGGGGAAGTAAAGTCGGCTATTCAATGTTGTAGAGTTACTGCATATAAAAGATTCTCATGCCAAAAGGAAGCATCTCAACTAAATTCAAATCTCCTGTATCTTCGCCCTTCAGTGATACCTTCTTTCTCCGCTACACGGTGATGGATCTTCCGCGTAACAAAATTTGCGTGGCCAGACGGAAGAGCGAGCCTAAAGGCCCGTGTCTCGCCATGTACAATAAGGCATTAACTAACTAAAAACTGTAGTTAAAACACATTTTCAAACAAAATTTCAGTAGGCTGTCTAATCTCACTAAACATGTACGCTAATTGCGAATTCAAAAGCAAATTCATGGTTTGTGGATAGGATACCGCTCCGTCGCGCTTCGATGTCTCTGCGATTACGACACGCCGTTTTCCCAAAGACGGAGCTTGCTATGCAGAACGATATGCAGTCTGCGATAAATTCAAACAGGTTGCATGCCTTTCTCTCTGCCTGACGACACGACGTGTTTAGTCTGATCGTCGCCCGTGTGACACGCACCTACATACCAAGACTGTAGGTCCGACGATGCCTTCCTCTCTCTTGGAAACGTTTCAAATTGTATATGTGTGATACGACAAGCTACATACTTGTACATCCGTAAGATTTTCTGCTTGGTTTAAAAGTAATATCGAAAATCTACTTTATTTCATTAAAAAATATTTGTAAATACTCTAACTGCGAGTCGATCAAGAGAAATTTGAGACAAATCTGGGTCATCAAAATACATAACTATAAATAATTCACTATTTTTGTGTCTTTAATTTTGAGTAACTCTTTTAGAAAACGTTTGGGTAGACGTTGAACCTCAAAACTTCAAATATATTTTTATGAGAGGAAAAAAATATCAGCTTTCTTGTAAATAAACACGGTAACCCAAACAGAAACGCTTTCGAGAGACAAGTAAATGTGTTGGTTTCAGTGACACACCTAAAAATAACAACCAGCCTACTAATAGCTTTAAATTGAACTATGTGACTATCATACTGCATTGCCAAAGAAAGTAAATGATCGTATCACAAAAAGCCTTCCTATTTTGAAACTTACGCCCGAAGCCTTCATTCAGTCCCTCGAGGACGGACAACTAACTAAGCAGACTTCGTGAATGAGCGCGTCGCCGGATCGGCTCGGCCGCGCCACTGCGTGCGCCTCAGGAGGCGAGGCGGGCGGCCAAGTCCCGCGGTGGGCGCGGCCGAGGCCGCCTCCACGTTCTTCCGGGAGGTGCGCCGCCGCCGCCGCCGCCGCCGCGACCTTGGCCGTCGCTCGAGCGCCGCGCTGGCTCTGGCGGCGATCGGGGGCAGTGGCGCGAGCTCGTTCCACTTGCGCGACCCGGATGGCGGCGGCGGCGCGGCGGAGGCGGCGATGTGGGCCGGAGGAGCCCCACGGAGGAGGCAGCGGCCGAAGTGCGACCCGCCGTCGCCGACGACGCGCCGCGCCGCGTCGCGTCTCTACAGGGCGCGGCAAATCGCAAGAGAGCGGTGGAGGGAGTGTGGGGAAAGGCGGAAAATCCTCAGCACACTTTCTGACCTGGCGGGCGGGGGGGGCGGTGGTGGAGGCGTAGGTGATGACGATGGCGGCCAGCGATGGCACGCCCAATGGCTCCCTACGAAAGCCGCGACGGGTTCGCTGCTCCGTGCGTTGCTCGCCGAAGTCTGAATGACCGACACACACACACTTGCATACCAAACCATGTTGAGAATTCCTTGAAGTCAATGACCTCACCGACACGGGAATTTTTGAACGGTCGTGATATCACGCACTTAAATAGTATCTTTATGAGAAATTATGATTGGTGGGTTCTTACAACACTGCACAATCTGCTCACCGTTGTTACAGCGTCGACGAAAGACCTTTAAACGCAAAATAATCTATGCTCAGGAATTCAAAAACACATAATAATTTCACATGACTTGCAATTTTCTCCTTCGCTAACGGATTTCTTACCTTAAAACTATAATGAAGAGCGAGTGTCAATGTTACATCTACAGCCATTGTGGACGAAACTTCCAATGATTCGCTGGAAAAGAAACAACAATTAGTAGAGCTTTATTCAAAACAGATCGGTTGGAATGTTACTCTTTATCTACATAAAAATAATGCACAAGAAATGAGAGAATCTTACAGAAAAATACCGCCTCTGAGCTTCCGGATCTCATTAGCTCTGCAGTGAGAAAAAGACCGACACGGAAAGTCGAAGTAGGCCAAAGCTCCACCAGCCGCCGTATTCGGAAACTGCGACACTTCTCAAATGAATGGGTTCAGTACTTTCTCCTTGAAAGGAACCTAGGAGAAATGCTGCAATTATGAAGTGCAGAAGGTGTTCGCAGATGACGTGGCTTCGAAATGAGATGCGCGCACAAATCGAGAGGCGCTTCTTATGCACCTTCGTTCATTAAACTTTCACGGCCCGGTAATGGGCGCCCGCTGAGAGAAACGTGAACATCGAAGCAGAAGTGTCTTTGGGAAGAAAGACATTTACGGGTGACGACAGAGGGTGAAAGTGGATGTTAAAACAATGGGTTCACGTGTGCATACCCGTGCTGCAGTTTGTTGCAATGTAATGTATTCAATTATGCGTCTTCGGGGGCGCTACTAACCTGTTGCACTCTGTTTATCTTCCTTTTATAAGAAGAAAATAAACCATTCATATGGTGAGATTTTAGGCTTTATACCTTTTTCCTGTCACTTTTCAAGCTGCAGTTGTTTTCATGCCACCGTTTCGCACTGGTTAGCACTACCAGTTGCATTTTCTCTCTCGTTCTTGCTGCTATAAAACGCCTGCATCTGAGTAGTTGTATAATCGACTTCTGAAGAATGTTATGCTTGTTTACCATGAACTTGACCTAGAATCTTTATGTACAATTATTTTGGGACGTGTTTTCCAGTTATAATCTATACTTAACTCTCAATGTCATAAGAGACGAGAAAATCTCACTGATGTACACAAATGTTTTTAAAATCACAAAATCTGAAAGTGTAGACACCATAAAACGTAATCATATAAGAAAGATGTAGGAAAAGTCAATGTTAGCTTTATGCTAATTTTTAATTTTAGTCACAACTGCTCAGTATGAACATGCAATAAAGTAAACGAGTAAGTGTATATAAATGACATTTGCCAGATGTGGTTCACACATTTCGAGTCATCTGACGAAAGAAACCAAAACGTATTAATTTGATTATCTAATGTAATCAAATGGTAAGCTTTATCAAACTATTTCAGCATTGTTTTAACACAGTTATTCTTTGACGTCCACAACAATGCGACACTTTCTCACATATGTCAGGTGTATTGTGCAATAAGTAAATTTCCAAGTGTTTGGAAGATTAATCTGTATTTTGTGGACTTTCTGCAGTGTATATATATATATATATATATATATATATATATATATATATAT
>BOPP01000186.1:1955181-1995566 GCA_017312745.1 Gryllus bimaculatus
CACACACACACAAAGAGCTTGAGCACCCGCTGAGCCGCAGCTATACTTCGATTGAAATACGAGGTCAGTTGATACTTCGTCAACTGTGTCGCTGTCATCCAATCGTGAGCTTAAACGCCACCATAGTGACGTACCTGTGATGATGTTTAAGCTCCCGATTGGATGACAGCGTCACGGCTGACGGTGTCAACGGACCTCGTGTTTTAATGGAAGAATAGGGAGGCCGACTCGCGGGCTTATTCAAATGGGTGTTGGTGGGCGCATTTCTTTGTTAATGTACGGGGGAGTGACGAGTGTGTGTTTGTGTGGCAGACGCAGGATGCTGCGCCCGCAGACGCTGCTGTTGGTGGCGGCGTGCCTGGCCGCCGTCGCGCACGCCCAGCGCCGCCTCGCCCTGCCCGACCCCCGCAGCTGCGCCAACCGTGAGTTCGCTTTCATTTCATTCCTACCACACACGCACTTCTCTGTTTATTGATTGTTACTTCGCGGCACGCGTACGGCGTAATAGAATTGAGCGAACCGCAAAGAAGTTATGGTCGTATAAAACAAATAAATTAATAAATTACTGCAAAGTAAGCAAATCACTGGGGTAAAATTAATCCTCCTGGCTGTTGCTGCGCATATTGAGAATGATCCCAAGATTATATGCTTGTACGTTTCCAAGTATCTGTGCCAAAAGATAATGCACGCAACACGTACAAAAGTGTCTTTGGCGTACTCATTTCAAAAATCGGACTCAGCTCATATCGTCGCCCTGTCCGTCAACACTTCATTCGTTCGTCAAAATCACTGTACTAGTTACATTAATAACTATTTCAGCACTCGTGTATGGAATATAGTACTTACATTCAATGTTTATTGATTGGAAAACTTTCGGTACGTGTACCGCAGAGTAGACTTGGCCGTATAAAATAATTATAAGTACTGCGAAGTAAACAAAACACTGACATGACATGAATCAACATGGTTGCTTCTTGCATACGGAGAATGATGACAAAATTACTTTTAAGATTCCACGAATCGATTCTAAAAATATAATGTACGCAACTGGTTCGAGAGTATCGTCGGTGTTCTCATTTCAAAATGCAAAACTCAGCTCCTATCGTCGTTAACATTTCATTTGTACACAAAAGAGTTATTGTTTATAATAGTTACGTAGTAAGTAACTATTAATTTAATTTACTCGCGTACCCATGCGAGAATTCTCTCTTTTCCTAACCATTTCCTTATCATTTCCATTAAGAAAGAAAGTTGTTAATGAAACATGTTTATTTGTTTAAAAAATGTATAAATGTAACTTCAAATTTACTCAATATCAAATACAAATAAAATTAATGCAATTAACCTTGGAAACAATTTTTCAAAAAGGTTTATTCCGTATTATGTAGTCGTATGTTATTCGAACAACTTCCTTAAAACATTTGAAGTAATTAGTAAATATTCCTTGACAGTTAGCTTTTCGCTGTCCTCGGCAGTTACAAAAATATTAGAAAAGGTTTGTACTCTTGAGAAAGCCAAGTAAAGTTTTCTATGAGAAAATACAGAATCTGGCAAGTACAATCCTACTCTTTGCAATATTATTGAACTTTCCTAGATTTTTTATGAGGAACAGAGGGTTTGGAGGGGTAGAGCACCAGCTTCCTGGGTGTGAAAATTGAAAAATTACAGTATTTGTATATTAATAAGTATTCGATAATTTTCGGCGTTCTTACGTGCATCAAGAAAAGCAATAATATATTTTCACCTTTGAGATATAAATACCATTTTTTAGCATTAGAAACAGTCAGAAGGCTTACACGTCACTTCGGTACATAGGAATGTTGCTCAAACAATATTTAGATGTTGAATATCTTAGCAAACCGACCCCTTCAGTTTAATAACAAACGGTGTATTATTTACAATATGTAAAGAAAGACGGCTGTCCGTCAACCAGTATTCACGGATGAACAGTAACTGTGTGACATAGTGATGGTCTTTAACTGAGATGGTCTTTAACTGATGTTCTTTTACTATCTTACTCTCTGCAAAGCGATTGTACACATGTGCGTTTTTCAGTGTAAATAAAAAAAATACAATAAGAGTTTACAGCTGGGCATTGATATACAACTTCCAGATACGGCAACATTTAATCGTGCATTTGGATTGTGTTCGTTGACAGTTGTTGAATGACTTCTGCTATTCTTTCCATAATTTTAAATTTGGTTTGTTTTTTAAATTAGTTCACATAGTACTGTAGGCTAGCGCGTTTTGATTGTCGTTATTCATTTTTGTCAAGATATTTTACTTTAGTTATTTTAAAATGTTGGTTCTCTTTGTTGTGCCATAGCACAAGTTTTCCCCTCCTACCTCTGCGCATCCGTACGAGAACTCTCGCATATTAAACCCCACACTCTTTCCTATCCTCATATTTTAAGAGGGAAAGTTATTAAGGAATTGTATTTATTTATTTAAAAATGTATAAAGGTAACTTCCATGTAGTAACACAATATCAAAAATAAAAAAGATGCAAATAATATTGAAAATAAATTTTCTATAAAGATTTATTCACTATTCAGTAATTATTCAATATTCTTTAACAGTTTTTAAGGTCCTAGTACGATTTGTTTAGGAGTTATTTAACGGTATACTATCTGACTCAGTGCTGCGGGTTGCATTTGGCATGAATCTTTGGATGCATTTTTTTAACAAATCCTTCAAATGTTTAATGTCAAAGTGCAATTCGTTACGTCCCCGTAAATTTCTCTTTCTTTAGAGACCTTATTTATACAGATCGGTTGCGAGTGAGAGTCTCAAAGTTAAGTATATTACTGAAATAATATAGGAGACGATTTTCGAAAACAGCAAAAACTGTATGAGATGAATGCGGGAGTATAATATAAAATTTTCAGCAATTTTACTAAACCTGAGGTGATGAGAAAGAAGAAGGAACTGGTGGAATGTTATTTTTATGAGATTACCAAACGAATATTGAACTTGAAACCACAATAAAGCAAGGACATTGGAGTGGAATTGTATTGAAGAGATAAAGAAACTATATTATTTTTTATTAAAAACACAGTTAAAAACTGTGTGTGACGTACTGTGTGGAAAAGTGTATTTTGTGCACGTTTTCTTTACTTCTGAGATCTCTACCTTAACCCACATACAAATTGAATTCTGAATACAGATGAAAATTTGTATTTTTGAGAAGAATTTATAAGAAAATTTCTCTCCAGTGTAATAAAACCTATTTGCAAGGGCCTTCAGCTGTAATTTGGGATTTTTTACCACATCGTGCCCTTCGTGAAGGAATGGACTTCCTTTCATGAGAACAGGGAGAACGATAATTTGAACTCATATCTAAATTTCCAACAGAACTCTTGAAGACGTACACAGATAGTGAAGTTACATTTAGTTGACATTAGAATGGAGAAATATGAAGAAATGGAATAACAACAATAAGAACATGATTAAGGGGTAATAATTCAACTTGTTATAGTATAAATGTAGGTTCAGTGGTTTCGAGCTCACGAAAACATGCGTAGATTACACATTTGTCATTTTTTCTGTACCATTATCAAACTTTTTTATTATTTAAACATGTTTTTCCGTTATCTAAATTACTTTTACTTTTTTTTATTTTATCATATTATTTTTCTTGTTCTTCCATGTCTTCATCTTCCTTCTATCAGATAAGTCAACACACTTTCATCCCAATATTCTTGCTTACAAATTACATTGTTCTTTCCGATCCAATATTCGTTTCGTCATTGTCAAAAAAAATATCATTATTTTCTATTTATTCTCCCTTCTTCCTTTTTCAACTACTCGAAATTCAATCGCCAAAGTGAAAATGAATGAGAAGACCACAGCAGGTGATTATCCTGGATGTAGGCGTCTCAATAGCCACACGTCGAGAGCGAAAAGCGAAAGGGAAATCCCTGGAGATCTCACGAATGTCCCACGAGTAATTTGTGCAGGCAAGTGGCAATTTCACTCCACAGGAACTGAATCAGTACTAGTGACAATGTCCCAGAATTGTAGAACTCATAATAATGTATGTCAGAGAAACTGAGTTTCTAAATAAAATGTAGTAGAAGTCATTATTTATTTATTAACTTCATCATTTGTTGGGTTTATTTAATCAAAGAAAACATAGATTTGAAAAGAATTGATCCTCAAATCGCATTCTAAATACCGCATTTTTTATATAGAACAAAGGCGAGGAGTACGGCACAAACATCTGGATATATATATATATATATATATATATATATATATATATATATATATATATATATATATCGTAATAAAGACATTTGCATGACTTGAAAAGTGTTTCTCTACACTTCTACCTCATCTCTGGAGGCCGTCGTGAGAGCGAGTCGGCACATGCATGCGGGGCCGCCAGGGTCCATGCAAACTTCCACACAAGCACACAGAAGCGGTATTCAACGTGGGAGGGAGAGAGTTCCTTGTAGAAACTCACCACTTCCGTGAAAGGGAAAAAGAGGAAATATTCAGCAACTCTCTGTCTTCTGTACTTTTGGACGCTGACAAGGATTATTTATTTAGCGTATAACGTCAGTCGCAACGGCGAGAGCCTTGAAATCACGTGCGTACAAGCCATAGGAATCTCAAACACACGTTAATGCAGCGAATAAGAGGACAAGGACCCGTTGCGTGACCAGTGAAGCAACGTCTTACGTTAGGGCACGTCGAAGGCGCGTGGTTTCCGTCACTTTTTCTCTCGCACCGTGAGCAAACTCTGACTTGAATAGTGCGGGATGTGGATGTCGTTTTGCATTTGGATGGTGGGAATATGAAAAACAAACGCTTTCTAACGACACGTAAGCATGCAGAAATAAACTTATCTGTTTCACTATTCAGAAAGACAGTGAAAAAATATTGTACCATTTTATAATTAAGTTTCTTATTTATTTTGTTGCAAATTTTATTACATTTGTCGTAAATCCCTGTGTAAGGTATAATATAAATCCTCGAAAACAAAGGATGCAGTATTATCACAATATTTTCCCCATAATGCAAAATATGTACTTCTTTGTAATACGTATTAAGTGCACGGTGCGTCATGACAGCGGCTACTCAGGTGTCTAGACCTATTTTGAGCTTAGAAATTACGTACGTCTGTAAAAAGCAAACATTTTTTTTTAGTTTCAATGATAATCAAAGGTTTAGTGTCAAATTTCAAGAAGTGAATGTAAATCGGGGTTGGTGTATGAGTAGTAATAATACTAAATACTAACACCAGCGTCCAAGGCTATATTCCCGCAGTGTTTGTTATCTCGAGAGGTTGCAATGAACATCCTCTGGTACATGGCTTGATCCTATGGCGCGATCTTCTGCTACATGGCGAGACCCACACCTTTGCGTAATTTTCGCTCACCAGATATCTCCAATCGGCGAGGCACCGCCCCATTCAGAACAAGCTCTAAGCTTCCTACATGTGTCGTGCTGTAGAGCCTTTAGATAGTATTGAGTGTAAGTAGGGGTGAGGACAGCACAAGGAAAAGATCGCACGCGGTCCGACCTTTTTGCTAGGGTGGTGTTTCGGCATTCCTCCCGTGTTGATGAGAAAAACAATGGAAAACTACCGATCACAACACCCGGCTACTAATATAGCAAATTTGCGTTTCTTAATTAATGGACGGTCCCCCGCATGCCGACATGGCCAGCGGAGGAAGAATCCCATCACCACCTCTAGCGATGAAAAGATGCACTACACTTGTGGGAGTAGCAGCCGTTGACCTCTCCCCAGGCGTCTGCCTGTGTGCTGAGCGCGCGCTGTGGTGTGTTCGCAGGCGTGAGGCACGCCAACTACCGCGACGCGCGTGGCGTGGCGCACTCGTACTTCTTCAGCTGGGAGCACGGCCCCACCAGCCGCCTGGAGGTGGACTGGCTGGACGCGCGCAACATCTGCCGGCGCCACTGCATGGACGCCGTCTCCATGGAGACGCCCCAGGAGAACGAGTTCATCAAGCAGCGCATTGCGCGCGGTGAGAGGCTCGGCCAGGGCGCTGACAGCGGTTTGCACTTCCTAGGGACCTCTGTTGCACTGTCGCTGTTTTCGATTTATTTACAGTAAACCCTCGTTAATACAAATTTCAAGGGTCCGAAATAATCAGTGTCCGTATTATAAAAATTTGTTAAATCCGATTATTACATATACGTGTTTCTGGGTTTATGGCTGGGTTACATTTTTTCTTGTTACAGCGAAATTCGTGTTAAGTAAATACGTACTAACGATTGTCTGCTACTATAATTCGATGGTGGTCGGGTAAAAAGATTTAATTCCATAAAAGTGAGTTTGAATAAAAGAAGAAATAACGTGTTTGATGTAAATCAGAGAATATTTCAAACATACTGCATTCATTTTATTTTTATTAGTTATTGTTTCATGGGGATAATAATTTTTCTCGTAACCTTCCAGAAGTTGTTTTTAGTCAATCGATCTCGAAGAACTATGTGTGCGTGTGCAGGTAACGTCCGCTACATTTGGACGTCCGGCCGCAAGTGCAACTTCAACGGCTGCGACCGCCCCGACCTGCAGCCCGCCAACATCAACGGCTGGTTCTGGTCCGGCTCCGGTGCCAAGATCGGGCCCACCACCCAGCGCAACTCCGGCGACTGGAGCGCTACCGGCGGCTTCGGGCAGCAACAGCCCGACAACCGCGAGGCCGCCCAGGTGCGACCACGCCCCCCTCCTCCCCCTCCCCCTCCCGCGTGCGTGGAGGCGGCTTCCTCTGTGCATCTGACCCAGCGCATCTCAAACCCACGTTAGGTTCAAGGGGAGCATGAACCCCGATTGCCTAGGTTTCGGCGACATACACATCGACAGCTTCCAGGTGGAGACAGTAAAGAGACGGCTGGGGGACTTTGGCACTTGGCTTTGTCGTAACAGTGGACCGATATTCTGGGCAAAATGGAGGGACTTGTCCCGGCGATGTGAGTGGCGCTTAATTTGACTACGGTGCTAGCTTGGAAAGCTGATAGCGGTCAGCTGCTCAGATGGTAGTTCTTCGTGGTTTGTCTGGTCAATACAAGCAAATGCCGGAGAAGTACCCTCGAAGGGAGATTTTCCAGTAGAAGAATGTAGAGAAACTAACGCTTTATAAAGTTGAAAGATAATTCACAGAAGAAAAATAATTCCCCCGGATTACTATAATAAGGAGACCAGCTTATGTCCATAACACATTACCTGAAGGACAATTATTAAAATACACTTTACTATTCTTTTTTGTAATCCTATTAATGAATGAATACAGTGGATAAAAGAAATTTAATGATGCAATTCACAAAAGCTTTCTTTTGAAGCTAGAGTAGTGGTACGATGCGTGTAGCAGAAGGCGCAGCAGCAGTGTAGTTTAAGGTGCGTTTAAAGATGTTCCCTTTAAGAAGGCCACCCCTCCAAAAGATCAATTTTACGGTATGAATTACGTGGTCGGCGTAAAGAGGTTTCACCGTAGTTGAGTTCCAGCCCTCACAAAATCGCGCGATCTGCCGCCGTCCGTTGGCGATTCGCTTCAGGCCCGGGGCAAGGAAGTCTCCGCCGGGGTGAAGAGAAATCCGTAACGATTGGAGAACGCCGCGCGTCAGACGTTGCGCAACGCGCCAATCAACCGCTGACCTGCGCGCCGCGCGCGGTTTGTGTCCCTTCCTCAGCGCTCACGAGTCGAGCAGCGAGCACTTCCGCGGCCGAGACGGCTTCGCACCTTATTGCGTATTGTAACAGGGGAAACCAGAACTGTCGGGGAGATGGAGGAAGAATAATAAGTTAATTTTCGATCGCGTCCGTACACTTTCTCTTCCGCTTGTACGCTCTAAGTTGCCTCGTTTGCCCCCACACTTGTTTTCCAAGCGCGGAATAAACTGAAAAAGAAAAGAGAGAAAATAGCCCAATATACAGTAGAAAGTGCAATTGTAATGTATTTCTTAAGAATATGAAATTACTCAATAATGTATTATTTAAAAAATATTAGTACGTTAGGCGATAAATAACAATGTAAAGAAAACCACGCTCAATCGTTTTTCATAGAATTTATAAAATGCTGCAGCTGAATTCGAAGGAGAATGTGAACACTTAATCTTATAGATATTAAAAATCATATTTTGACTTTCCTTTATATGTAGTTTTTGCACAAAGATTCTTTTTTCCAAAGTGCTTGAAATAATTTACCTCTGAGATTCATATATATTGAACAGAATAGTAATGAAAATATGCTAAAAGTATGTCCCTGAAAGTTCACCAACAGTGCACCTTTCAATGGAAGTGTACCGAGTACCACATTACAATAATAACTTCCTTGACGAACAATCGTTCAACAAATACATATAAATTATGAAAGTTAATTTCTCATGACCTCTTGCTCTAAATAGTTTGATGGTACTTAAGTCTAGGTCAAGAACGGAGACAATTTTCAAGCCAACATTTCCGAAGTCTTCTCGTAGCACTTTACGTGCTATTAACAGCTTCATTCACTGTATATTCTCATCATTTTTCGTGATTTCGTGAAGTTTTATACTCACAGTCTTGAAGCACTGTTGCATTATTTTAACCAAATGAAGTGACGTAAAACCAGTTGCGCGGACGGGAAGGGGCTCATGGGGCTCCAGCCCCTCCCCCCCACTTTCAAACCAATGATACATATTAGAAAATATAGCTTTTATCAATTTTCTCTTCTAACGAAACTTATTCAATATATTATTTGCTTGCAGTATAATCATCAATTAAAAGTCAACAATTAAAAATATATTTTATACTAAGCTTACGTAGAAAATTCTGAAACAGAAAACATCTAATTGATTGGACACTATTCAGAAATCCTGTGCGCGTCACTGCGTAAAATGAAAAAATGATGTGTGAGCTAATGTGGGCGGTGCAGTTATTTTACGCTTTTGTGCCCGTTGTCCACAGGGCAACGACGAGTCCTGCCTGTCCATCCTGAACAACTTCTACAACGACGGCATCAAGTGGCACGACGTGGCCTGCCACCACCTGAAGCCCTTCGTGTGCGAGGACAGCGACGAGCTGCTCAACTTCGTTCGCTCCCGCAACCCAGGCATCCGCCTCTGAGCGTCTCGCCGACTCGGCGGCCCCAACACACCCTCCCCCTGTGAATACTACCCCGCGTGTCTGTAGAATAGCGCGCACTTTTTGTATTTAAATAATAAAGTATTTTAATATAATTATTACATCTAATAAGTTGTCATGTTTTTCTTTCTGTGGTTCCTTGGCCCATTGTTTCAGTTGTTGGCTCGTTCCAGTTGTAGTATTATAGGTTTTCGTCACAACAGTTATTATTTATGCACCAAGGGCGCTCTAAGCGTTCTAACGATAGAGCGGCGACGAAAAGCTCGAGAGGCTTTGGCCTCAGAGCTTTTTGTCGCTTGTTGTTTAATTTAGATCATTAGAACCCACAAACGCCGGTGGTACGTACATGATTTAAGTTTTTACCAAATAATATTATTTCATAGTTACTTATTTACTAATTTACTAGATATTAACTTCACTCGGTTTGTATTTTCATATTTCCCTCCCATAATTACCTGTTCAAATTCCCACTCATAACAGAGAACTAAAACGGGAAAGTCTGTGCCATTCTGTAGCACCACAAGTATATTTCTGTGTTATTTTTTTTTTTTAAACAAATCAATTCATTTCTTTAGTAAATAATGAATAATTTACAAGTTTCTAAAGTGTTTATAACTGTCTTAAGAGCTTATTTTCGGATTTTGGGCGTTTCCTCCCGGACATCTGTATACAAGCGCCAACGCTGAAGGGCGTAGTGTCCCAGCTGAGCACCCTCAGTTACTAGATTCTGCAAGCTTTCCTATTATATTATTTCTTGTTTTCATTTTCTGAGCTCCATCTCCCAAGTGGAACCCGTATGTTAATGTACTATCCAGTTTTATTCCCAGGTATTTACGAGTTCTCTCGGGTCTAATTGCATCCCATTTAGATTTAGTTCTGTTTCCTTTCCTGTTGTGTAAGTGCATCACTGTAGTTACAGTTTTTTGGGTTGGTGATTAAATGCCACTCACTGTAGAATTTGCTTACTCTCTCATTCAGTTCAACTGTAAATTTTCGTTCTCTTAATACATTTGTTAGAAGTTTTACTGTTTGTTTGCATTTGCGAGCCTTCATTAATTTCAGACTGTGCCAAAGACATGTGAAATCAAGCAGTACCTCGAGGCTCCGTGCTCCTCGAGAGTAGCAACCCGAGTGGCACCCAGTTGGACTGTTGGTTTCGACGTAGCAATGCCTTTCGTGGTGTTCTAAAGGTCCGATTAGGAGACAGTTTGATTACCGCACGTTCCGCATCGGTCATCTCTCAGGTTGTCCCGTGCGTTGCTGATCACTAGTTTCTAAGCGTTCTCGCAGAAACCGTCTTGCATATCTCGCCACTGTCCGGTTGCAAGGGCATTATTCCCAAGACCTTCCTCGCTGTGACATTCTCGGGCAGTTCCCCTAAGGAGAACGGCGGCCTCGGAGAAAGAGCGTTGATGGAAACAGGTTCCATTCATCTCGCACGGCGGCAGCCGGGCGACTAATTTCACGCTAATAGAGACACAGAGCAATCTGTTCATGTGAACGCACCCCATTGCAGCATTCCTTTCGCGCCACAAATGAAATTGTGCGCATCGATAACATTTGTTGTAGAACAAAATAGTTGCCATGACTCCTCTACCCTCTTATTTGTAACAAAATTTCTCAAGACATTCTAATAAATTTCAGGATGATGTCATGTTGCGAGTTTTCAACTTCAAAACGAAAATAAAGCAAGTCTCCTCAAGATATATTATACAGTATATTGTCTAAGTTAAAACACCTTTACTCACAATTCAACCATGAATACAGCAATTAAAGAGAGATAACAGAGCTTAAGAAAATGAACGCAGATTGTACTATTCCCCTGTACATGTCGTGTTTTTACTCAATTTGAAGTTAAATAAATGTGTGGCCGAGAGGAGACAGGCCGCCTCTTCACTCGGTCCGCAAAAATATTCACTCTTCATTGTAACTGCAGTTTCATAAAATTCTTATCGAACAGTTGCAGAAAAACTAGTAGTGCTATACATCACGTACATTCTTGCATTATCTCTAAATGTTACGTAATATAATACAGTACTTGAAACATTACAAGCACTATACTGTTGAAAATAACATTGTGTGATGGTAGGAATTGGTGTGGTGTTTACTTTGGCATCATTGTAGAAATGAAGCGTTGTTTTGCTATGCTTATTTTTCCATAAAGCTTTTCAATCGCCTTGCAGTCATCTTTAGAGCTACAAAATAACAACATATATAAATTATAATTAAAGTGTTGTCTATTACAGAATATGATTTATGAATTTTAATAAAAAATAGAGCCGATCTGGGTGGCTGAGGTGGCTAGAGCGTATGCCGACTTCGGCTTGAAGGGTCGCGGGTTCGAGTCCCGCCTTGGGCATGTTGTTTGTTTCTTTGTCTCTCATGCATATATAGCAAAGCGTGTTAATGTCTAGTGTATGGTCAAAACTGCGCTTCATCGGGACGCATGCATGTTTAGGAACAAGAATGATCCACTTTTTCGTTATCAAAAAACTAGTTTTTCTGGCAGGGAACAAAGACCCACAAAACATATTTTTCGCCGTTTTACTTTCCCATATACGTTTATGAAGGGTGTATGTCCCTCTATGACCGTCTGTGCGCCTGCCCGTCCGTCTATAAGCTAGTGCTTTATGTAAACTATTTGTAGAATTTTTTCCAAAATGAATATTTCCCGATCGACCTGGCCCAACTTGAAATGAATTCTTCGGATTTTGTGAGGTACTTCACATGAAGTCCATGCGACATTTTCAAACTTTTCTCAATAATAACACCTGCTTAAGTGCATCAATTGATGTCAATGCAGTGCCTTTGACTTGGTACTAGGTTCGAGTTCCGCCAGTGACAGGATTTTTGACACTACAAACATAACTAGGTCGAATTGAGGAGTTGTCTGGAAGAGAATTCCAGCTGCTAGCTGCTCTGATCGGTAGTTTCCCGTGGTTGCTCCGATCTACCCCAGGCGAGAGAGTGCGTGATCTTCCTTGTCCTAACCTCACCCCTAACATTTACACTCTTACACTTATATGCATTTCACTAAGGAGACCAGTCAGAAGCATACAGCTTGACTGAGCTGCAGCGGTCCTGCTGGTGGGATATAGTATCTTAATGGGGAAAACCCCCGCAAGCCGAGGGTAGGTCGGCCCCAAATTTCGCCATCCACTGAAGATCACCGCCACCCCAGCAATAAAAACATTCACAACACTAATGGGACTAATGAACTTATCCCTTGTCGCGCCTGGATTCACTAATCAAACAAAAACAGCTCCAAATTGTTTCTTTAAATTTCTTCTAGTCAAATGAAATTTGTTCTCCACAATTAGTTCTTTAATTA
This sequence comes from Gryllus bimaculatus, assembly GCA_017312745.1. Classification (NCBI taxonomy): domain Eukaryota; kingdom Metazoa; phylum Arthropoda; class Insecta; order Orthoptera; family Gryllidae; genus Gryllus; species Gryllus bimaculatus. The sequence goes on from BOPP01000186.1 coordinate 1,967,604, forward strand.
ATATCATATATGCTGTTTGAAAATATTAGCTTTTCCATAAGGTAATTTTGAGTGATATAAAAGCAATTTTAAAAACACTTTTTTTTCAAAAAACCGTTTTTCTTTAAACTCTTACGGATAGTGCTATATGCTCTGAATAACATTACAACCTTTTGATTTTCCAAAAATTACACAAATGTAATTAATATTTACATTACAAGCATTTAATACATTATTATATTTGTAAGTGCAAGTGCTTTAAAATTACTCTGAGGCAGTTTCTCAAAAACTTAAATTTTGCTTGAGAATGAGATCAAAATTTCTCATCTTCAGAAAGGTTCATGCGATTTTTCTCACTAACGGCTCTAATTTCTTTAAGAAAATTTGCATGTAGAAGAAAATTTAACTCTTATATGTTATTCATAAAGACATATTTCCATTCTACTATTAAGATACAGAGAAATTAAGAAAATGTTAAAAAATACGTGTTTTTGACTTCTATATCATTTCTTGTTCAGAGTATTAATGTTAAGAAAAAGTTGCCAAATTGATTACGAGGAAGAACTTGAATTGAGAAAATATACTCATTTAATCATTTCAATATCAAGAAGTGAACACATAGTTAAGATAATAAGTTAATTGGACGATAAGAGAGTGAGGGTCTTATCCAGGTTTGCAAATGGGAAGTATATACGCTAATTTCCATGCTTTAAGGAAATATGAAATTCGGGGCATGAAATTAAAGATTTTAGATAATTTTGCTAAAATAGATTCCATTCTTTAATCATCATTTTATTGGAAATATCATATCTAGGGCTTCATGAAATTTTCGATTCTTTGTTATCTTGGGGGACATCAATTCAATTTTTGAAGGAATTTAAAAATGTAGGTGAGAATAAATGCCTTTCGATATTATCATTAAAATCTTAGTTAATTATTGGTTATTAATAAGTATGTCTTCTAATTGATCACCGATTAGATTAGATTTATCAGAGTCGGAATGTGCATAGTGTGAGCCAAATTTAAAAGGTTGAATAGCAAAAAAGGATAGTTAGATTTTTTATAATAGTCCATATAGCTCTTCTGTTTGGATGAATTTGTTCTATGCAATTTTGATACTTGTCTAATTCATATTTATCTATATGCGATAAAAATGTTCGTGATAATTTATTTATTTGACGTTTGATATCAGGTCTTCGTGTCTGTTGCCAAAATCTTCGGAAGTTATGTTTTGATTTGATTAAGTTAATGGTTGTTGACCTGAAACGTATGACTCATGAAAGATAGTTGATTTTGGTAAGAAAGACTTAATGTCTTAGTATATATTTTTATTTCATCATTAATTTCTGAAAATAATGTTTAAATTTTGGGGGAATTCATAATTATTATTAGTAACTTTCCCAAACAAAATATCTATTATTTGGTGTATATTGAATATGTATCCGGGATAAGTGATTGAAAGATTGCAAAGTGGATTATTTATATAATAATGTCTGGAATGTCGGGAATGAAGAGAAACTTTGAGCATTTAAATTAAGAGTGTTAATGCCAATGTTTGAAGTGGAATTAATTGGAGTCTTGAAAGAACGCTGTTTATTAGAAAGACGTCGTTATAAGTGTTGAAACCTTTATAATTCACAATATGATTAATAATTGCAATTAATGCATTGAGGAATAGTTTTAGGGAGAGAACAATTTGTCTAGAGATGTTCTTGTAAACAACGGATACAACGTGGGGCTAAATGACAATTTGCTTAAGTATGGCCCAATTGCTGGCATATTTTACATTGAATAAGTATTTTATGTGATATTTTTTGTTTGAATTTTGATTATACTGTGAAAACGATTTTCTAACTTCAATATTTTTTAAGCATCTTGATTTTTTAAGAGAACTATTGAACAGCTTTCAATAGGTTCGGTTTTTTATTAAAGAGGCGATAAACTTTTAGAACTGGAATTTGTAGTCGTAATTCCATATATATTTCTGCGTTAGAATAACTAATTAGAACGTCATTAATTAGAAAAGAGGTAGTTTGAATCGTTGTGTCACAATAAGAATAAAACGGGACACTATTTGATTCACAAAAAGTCCTGTAGTTACGAAAGTCAGTAGAAGTAAATATAATGTTTACTGGATTCTTGATTAGTTTTGTAGAAAACTCACTTTTAACAATTTCTTGTAAATCGTCAATGGAATTATGAAAGTTATTGACGTTTGATACAATGATGGGTGGTATTTTGATTTGTTGAGGTTATTTTTCTGTTGGTTACATTTCTGAGAGTTCTGCATATTTAATATCTAATGGAATTCCAGAAGTTGATGGAAAATTATTTTTTAGTAAGTCTTTTATCTGAATAATGACTATAATTAGCTCTTTCTCTCTTTCGAGAATGACTTTTTTGCTGAGAACGTAATGGTAAAGATGATATTCATTACTTCAGGTACTTGAATTATTGAGAAGTTACGTATGTGTAACTATACTATGTAACGTAAAGACATTTTTCACTGTTTATATCAGTAGTAGCTGATCAATAATGATAGTTAATGACCTAAATACGATTACTATTCTCTTATATGTATAATCGTAAGCAAGGCTCCATACAATATTCATTTTTTTACATTTTTAACTTAATATTGAGCTCACAAATACTTTATGCTTTCTTTGTATAAACTAACAGCTTTGTTTGTAAACCCGTTCGAAGTTAATACAACATAGCTCGTAACCTAAATAAGTCTAATATATATTAATATAACAATAAAAATTAGTAGAATATTAATGCAATAAATCTATAATATAAAATAATCGCAAAATGTGTTGTAACGCATACTCAACAACGCCTGGACCCAATTTGGGCAATTCTTTTTGTATAATGTTTGTTGAAGTTCAAGATAGTTTTAACGAATTCGAATAATTAACATAATTAAAATTGAATAATTGCCGAAAAACCCTAAAAAACAGCTTTTTTTTCTTTTTCCGCATACAAAATGTTTTCTAACTAAACGTGGAGTCAATTTGAGTTTATAAGCTTGTTGTAAAAGAACTCAATTGTTGTTAGTAGCACAAGCATCTCATTGTTGTAGGTATGTTCCTCAAAGAGTAATTGCTAGGGTTTCCACCCTCTCGTTTTAGACCAGGGACTCGGTTTTTGAGCTTCATCTCCGGTCTCCGTTTTTTGAAAAATTAATTCTCGTTTTTTTTTCAATTTCAATACATTTTCAAATTTTTTTACAAATAAATAGGATTTTTCACTTAAAATTTAAAGCTTTTTCTATTTCATCAGAACTTCCTTTCTTCTTCATTAGAAAGATAAAAGAGCAGAACTGAAAAATGTCTTTGCCGATTCTCGTGTTATCGCCATCGCTGTCTCCTTTTTCCTTTCTACGCAATAGACAGAACAGCATCTACGATTATGCGAGGAATCGCATCGCCCAACAGTTTTCAAGAATAATCCCCCGGATGTTATTCGATATCTTCTTTTTGAACGAAGATTCGAATTTTCGTATTTCTGTTCGACATTTTACAAAGGCTGAATATTTTAGATATTCAATAACAATTTAAAATAAAGTGTTAAAACGAATAATTATACAGGTAAGTTTTTACATCAAATTTGTTTACATATCTCTATAACCTAAAAATAATTAATCATAATTCTTTGGTTTAGAAATACTGAATTAAGCTATATTTATTGAGCACAAACATTTTAAGAAATTCCGAAAAGTTGTGTAATTCATAGTAAATAAAAACCCAATATAGAAGGGTAATGTTAAAACACTACATAATAGATTAATTGAGTATAAATGTTTAGCAAATATCTTTCTCATTTATTTTTTTTATTTTATATTTGATTACATAAATAGATGAAGCAAGTTATTTATAATTAACACTCTCCTCACATACACACTTTATTTAGCAATTTAATATTAAATTCCCCCCCCCCGGTCGCAGCGGTCTTCCCGGTTTTCATGTAATGAAAAGATCAAGACTACCTACATATTGCAACTTTATTACCCGTTAACAAGTTCAAATTCAACTCATATCCACCACACACAACGTGTCTGCCGCATGTGCTGGCGGTTGGAGCCACAGAATACCAATGGCGTTGCGGATTTAACTGTACGACGCTTTCCAAACTATTATAATACTAGATATGCTCCTTACTTAGACAAAACACTTTAGGTAAGAAGAACCGAAGGGGTACAAACCAAGCTAATACCATTAATCATGCTGCAAAGAACTGGACGCCGCAGAATGAAACTGAAAGAATTCGGATATCACCAACGCGTGAAGCGCGGTGCTACATTCCACAATATCGCGCAGGTTTGATCGAGCTGCTTTCAGTGACGGATGTGTCAATTGACCTACAGTAACTACCAATGTGTGTTATTGCGTTCTATGAACTCGGTTTGTCATATTTGTAAGCCCTGAAATTAAAACGAGCCTAATGGATTGGTGTTGTCAATGGTAAAGTGAAATTGAATTACCATTGGAACCACCACCAGAGCATTGTACTCATTGGTTTCAGAATAGAAAGATTCCATACAACTTTTTGAAAAATATCCAAGAATATAACAATTGCTTTCAAATGACTTCATTTGGGTCAACAAATGTAATTCGGGAAAATTTCATGCCCGGTATGTATTATAGCAGTAAACATAATTATTTTATGTTCTGTCACCTAAAGTTAAATGGTGTTACTATCTTCAATTTCTTAATCAGTAAGATCATAATTCATCACTTAGTCCCATATTAATTTGGTGATAACACTTTTAGCGCACTTTTATTTATTTTGATAACCCAACATAAATTATTTGATGATAGATATTATGTACAACTAATTATGGAGACAGATAAATTTAAAGACAAATATTAAGTTTGATCACTGAATCCATAATTTATACCCCACATTGCTTATTTATTTTAATTTATTTTTATTTTATAGTGCTTGGTTACAAAATAATATTTTTTTTTAAATTACACAACAAGGCAAATATATCCACAGAGCAGGTTCACTGTTACAGTGTCAGATAGCGCAACTACAAATTCTGCAAATTTATTTATGGCAATCATCACAAGACTAATCTGCGTTGTGCACATTAACAATTTAGTAAGAGTCCTATATGTAGAACAATTACCAAACTTTTTTCATGACACAATCAATTGATTATATTGTTTAAAACTGCCCTGGATATGATGTCATCAGATTAATCACAAAATTGTAATCAAGCTGATAAAACACATGCGGGTCGAACATGCAAGACGTTTAATGCACCAACTATTGATAAGTTGCTATCGTTGTAGAGTGGAGAAAACTTGGAATCCGTGATATTGTTTTACATCGTCGGAATGTATCAATTACAACGTATGAAGGAAACACACCGCACATATGAGCACTGCAATATCCCAATTATATTTGTTGGCAAGTGAGGATGGCTATTGATTTCTCAAAAAATTATAAATTCCATACGAACGTAATTAAATATAGTTAAATCTCAGTCACATATTATGTATTTTAATTTTATATTTTCAATGTTATTAAAACAAAATCTTTTTTAGCAGGTTCTGAAACTAACAAAGAAGTCGGTTCAATGAACTATTATTCATACCGCCTAATGATTCGGAAAATGAAGACAATCACATATTGTGCAAATGTCGGCCGATTATATCACAAATATATCGTTGATGTATGTTAAAATTGGAAACGAAGAGATTAACATCATCAGGTGAAATCAGACCAAACTCCGATCTGAAGAGTATATTCACCTTCAGATGCGATTAATACTGATGGAAATGCCAGAGTGTTGGTCGGATGACTATTCTTCCAGCACATACATCGGAAGCCCTCGAACATATGCAGAATTATGCTCAGATGCCCTGTCGTATAGTTCGTCACTATCCCGTACAGCAATTTGTCTCATCACATTGTTAGCGCAATCCTGCACTGGATAGAAAATCAAGCCAGGAGTTATTTCCTCTGGCAATCACCGCATTGATCTCATGAATTACAGCAAGAGTCTTTAGACAAAAATTGAAATCTTCATATGGATTTCATCAGTAAAACATTATGTGTTGTGACGACACGCTGCTGATCGTATTCCGTGGAGTGGCAGAAAACGAGAATGCCACATGCACCCATTTTGATTTGGTTGCGTTGAAAGATAAGGCCAAATGAAGTTCATGCAGTGATTATCAGCTGAAATGCCTGATGTTATCAAGTAGATCCTGGATTGCAGAGTAGTTATCAAAAATATGATAATGTCCCTGTGGAACTCTTAATCAAAATTCACCATGTATATGGATGGTAAAAGCTTCAAAACGATATCCACGGCATTAATACTAGGAACAAATTACTGGTAATGAGTTATACCACTGTATCTGACGATCGACTGCAGACAATGGAAGATCAACAATTGTAAATTAAAATCAACAAGTATTGAAAATAGATAATCGTTGAATTGCTTCCATCACTCACCCAATTTATCAAGACCTTAAAACACACATCAACGTTGAATCTTGCCATCAGTGAAACTTTATTAAATACGTTTGCAAATATGGTAACTGACTTGATTGAGATTGGTTGCAGGAGAATTCCAATGATTGAAGTTACCCAATACAAATGGGCGCTATGTTAGTAGAATAGCAGCATAGCGATATTTCTTTCCCTATTCTGAGAACACCGCTTCGTTTGTTCACTTAGCTGTGCATTAGAAAATAGACAAAGAGTGTATTTTTACAAGCACAGGAACGCAAGTACAAAGAGCTGCTCAGCCACCATCTACTCATTAAACAGTTTTTTTGAACATGCCAACAACGAGACTTTGCACAAACATTGCTATATTCTGAAATGCCAAAATATTATATTTTGAATTCAATCCTCAAGGACATTTATACGACGGAAACAAGGAAAACAAGTTCCCAGGATACCAGCAGTGTATTCCACGATGAAATTGGTCGAATTTTTATTCAGTACATCCAACAGAATGATGAATGTTTTTATTTACGACTGCTATTAGTCAATGTACGTGGCTTCAACATCATTCCAACATTTACGGACTGTTGATGGTTAATTTGTGGATCTTACAGAAAAAGTCTGTCAACGTTTGCATTGCTAGAAAAATGACGCTCATGCGGATCAAACTCACAATTGATGCTGTATATCATCAAAACGCTCATCAAATACGAACATGTTTTCTATAATGATATCTACATGCTTCCATCAAACCCAATTGATTTGTTGATCAAGTACAAACGATTAGATGTCGTGATGATATTTTGTATCAAATACGCAAATAGATTGGGAAATCCAAATATACAAATCAGTTTGAGAAATTTACAATGAGCCTTGATTTATGCAACCTGGTGGTACAGGAAAACCTTTTTTGATTCATTAATATGGAGCAACGATTCGTTCACAAAATAAAATTGCACTTCACTCGCTTCGTCGGGAATCGCAGCCAACTTTGGCTTGAAGGTGTGTCAAACAGGCAACATTCAGCATTAAAATTGCCAATAAATATGCAAAGCAATGAAACTCCGACTGCAACATTTCGAAGGAACTCTGCAATGGCAAAGTCTTGCAGCAATGTAAATTAATTGTTTGGATGACATGCACAATGGCCACTAAAAAATTTTTGGAGCTAGACAGAACCTTAAAAGATCTACGAGCAATTTGGTGTCAATGATTTATTCAGGCCGAGATTTTCGTCAAACATTGCAGCGATTCCACGATCAACACCAGCTGATGAACTCGATGCATGTCTAAAGTCCTCCAATTTGTGGAAACATGTCAGAGTACTTTATTTATGTAAGAATATGCGTGTCGAGTTGCAAAGTGACCAATCTGGAAACTTATTCTCTAAACAACTCATTGACATTGGTAATGGCAAATTTCTATAGACATGTTGACTGCTGCATTAACTTTCCTCAAAGTTTTTGTCAGTTAACTTGATCAAATATGAACTTATTCAGAAGGTGTTTCCAGATGTTTCTCAAAATTACAGAAACCATGATTGGTATAGAAATCAGTTGATTTGGCTACTAACTAAGATGATGTAGTGAACTATCCACCAGAATTTTTAAACTCGCTGGATTTACCAGGATTGCCACCTCACAATTTCAATTAAAGGTTGGATCGGTAGTTATAATGTTGCGAAATATCAACCAACACGTCTTTGCAACGGCACACGGTAGCGATAAAAAAATTACTAAACAACGTGATAGAAGCAACTATACTGAAAGGAAAGTATAAAGAGAAGACTTCTCATACCGTGCATCCCAATGATTCCGACTGATGTGAGTTAACTTTAAACGACTACAGTTTCCATTCGGCTTGCTTTGCTATGACTATAAACAAGTCCCAGGGCAATCATTAATGTTTGTGGTATTAATCTGGAAAACCCATGTTTCTCACATGGTCAGTTGTATGTTGCCCTTTCCGTGTTGGAAAACCATCAGATTTTTTCATTGTCTATGCGCCAGGTAATCAAACAAAAAACATTGTATATCACAAAGCACTACAATGAAAATAAACTGTTGTATTAAAAATTTTTGTAATAATTATGATTCACATGATTAACAATAAAGCGATTACTTACTTTTAAATGCTTAAATATGTTTTATTTAATTATATTTCTTATTCAAACCTATCACCAGCGGTGCGGTTCTGCTCAGGAGATTTTTTGCCCAGACTACAAAATATGTAGGAACACAAAACTATCACATTACAAATCTTTTGGACAAGACGAAAGTCTGTCGGGTCCGTTAGTACTAATAATAAAAGTCAGCATAAATACAACATAATTATATTCATCTCCTTTTTAAAACATTTTACAAATATTCAAGTTTATTACTCTCCGTAGAGACATGATATCGATGTGGCACACATAGTTTATTCATATTTCTGACGTAAAACATGAGAAACCAAGAAAAATATTTTTAATTGATTTTAATTTAATATCTAGAAGATGATATTGTAATTGCCATACCGATTGGATGTCTCGAACGTGAGAAATTAACCTCTAAAGTTTTGCAAGTTTTATAAGTAATGCTGATGTTAATCTATCACGTTCGAGGCATCCGATCAGTATGGCAAATACAGATTCGTCTTGTAGATATTAAAATCACCTTAAATTATTTTTCTCGGTGTATGATACATGGATTAGTGATAAAATTGACATATTTGAATCAGTTTGACGGGTACTCAGCAACGCCTAAACGGTATGGCATGATCGTAATCGGCGATGAAATTGCTTTTTATTTCATTGAACAAAAACATTAGCTTTGAGTCGAAATCCAAGTGGTCCTAAAAAGAAGGCCACATGGAACTCAGTATGGCGGATAGTTGGAGACGTCGCTTTGGTGTGTCATACAATGTCATCACACTTTGGCTATCTAATAAACAACACTGAAGATGAATTAGCTGTGCACTCATTCCTCAAGAGCATAGTTTATTTCAATATATTAAAAAAATTGCGCAGCGCAACGCCGGCCCCTACAAGCCGTCACACTTGCGTTTCCTGGTTTCTTATGGCCAACTCCTCAAAAAGTTGTAGCTTTGAGCTTATCATACGTGGATGTTGTTGCTGGCTTCCGGTTTATTCCCGAAAACGTTTTTGAAACTGGATAATTATTTGCTTCATGGAAAGCGCATGCCTGCAACTTCCTAACTCAAGAGACAAAGAGTAGTACGACTTCCGTAGGCGACAACCGTGACACCTGCGGACTTAGTTCCAAGTACTGGCCAGTTCTTAATATGGCCGTCCGTTAACACGCTAGTCTACCAGCCGAGCCGGACGAACTTCATGCATGGAGGAATATGCAATAGGAGGGGAAACTCTCGCTGTTTGAGAGTATGGACTGGAGGATTCGCTTGCGTGGTTTCCATATGGCGGCATCTATTTTAAGGTACACGCGTAATTTCAAACGCTACTTCGAAAATTTGGTCGTTAGGAATCGGCGCGAGCTTACGAAACTTCTATTATTAATTTCATCCTCAAATTTCATTTCTTCCGGGTGAAGAGAGAATTGCAAATGGCAACGTGTTTGTTTGCTATGATAGCCATACAAATTCCAAATGTTTTTGTTTTGTGGTAATACTTAGGTAAATGTTAGGTCTGATTAGCAGAACCGAATATTATACATAGTTAGGAGCAAAAGACAATGTACTACCTTTCGTTCTTAAAACAAAAAGATTTTTAATAATAAATTTTTAATTTTTTCATCTCTTGCTAATTTTTATAGTGATATTAAATTACCATTACTATTATTAATATCATCATTTTTACTATTAATATTTCTACTTCTCATTTATTATTAGTAATATTAGAGTTGTATTATTTTATATTACTACATTTTAATAATATTTTGTTTTAATACTATCCTTATTTTTATAATTATAGTTAACTATTATCCTAGAATATTAATTAGTTATAAGAAACTTGAATAATTAGGCTAATTCTAAGTAGTTAGTGCCTCACTTGTGATTGTAAGCAACTTATTTAATTCCGATTCCTTTCTGCTCATTGCTATTTGATTTTTTTTCCACTGCGGATATCTCCATAAATGAGGCAATGAAGCTTAACACCAGTACACGTGATCCAGGGATTTTATATCTATGTTTAGTGTTAATCCGGAAGTGGAGAGGGTGCTGGCTCACCCCGGCCCTGAGGAAAGTCCTCCACCCCCTCGAAGTAGCCCTGCAACCCCTCAGGATTTACAAATATCTTTGTCTCAGTTCCCCCCTGGCTTGTCTGTTTTCCATGTAAATGCCCAAACACTTAAGCAGCATTATCCTGAAATTTTAAATATTATAACTGAAACGAAACCAGACCTGTTATTAATAAGCGAAACATGATTAAAATCTACAATAAAATCAGGACTCGTATCGGTATCTAATTATAAATTCCTTCGCAATGATAGGTCGGTAATTAAAAGCAATTTAAAAGCAAAGACGGGTAGAGGGGTCGCATTTTTTGTTCGCGATGACATTAAGGTTAAAGTAGTCGCTCACTCCACATCCTCTTTACCTGGAATGGAATATATGTTTGCGGAAATCCAAATTGAAATGAAACGTATTCTTGTTGCTATTACTGGCCCCGAAAACGGAGTTTTATCCGATTTAGAGATTTCCTTTCGCAGTTCGCAAGTAAATATCAGGATATCATAATCAGGGTTGATTTCAATTGCGATTCTGAAGGTACACTCACAACTCGGTCGAAAATTTATTTATTGATACTATTAATTCATACAATTTACAGATATTAGAATTTGGCCCTACTTACTTATCATTAGGAGCTGAAACATGGATATATCAGGCGATTGTGTCAGACTCTTCGAAAAATATTAATGTGCGTCAGATATCTGTTTCGGGAGTATCAGAGCATGATTTTCTATTATCGTGTACCCTATAAAATGCCCTAAATATAAGCAAACAATAATACGCTATCGTACTACAAAAATATTAATACCGAGGCTATGTTTGACGGCAGTGCCAAAGCTCCTTGGCATGAGTTTATAATCAAACATATCTAAATAGTAATGTAGAAGTCGTTAACGAAATTATATCAGATTTTTTCATAAACATGCACCTTGGAAACGCGACACGTGACACGTCTCGCGCCCCGTGGCTTAAAAATAAATAAAGCAATTCATCAGGACGGGACAGCTTATCATCGCTTCAAGTCTAATAAAACCTCTAAAATGAATAAGAGAACAAAAAGTTACGAAAATTCGTAAAACAAAAATTAGTAAGGCAAAATTCGATATTATCATGATGTCTTAAAGTAAATACAAACACAAAAGACGTTTGAACTGAGAGACCTCGTGATCACGAAAGCAAATTCTTCTGAAATATTGTCATATTCCCTTGAATGACATTAATGACTACTTTGTAATGTTTCATTCCAATACCTCCTTGTGTCAACGAATACATTACAGAGACTTGCAAGCAATTCAACTGCTACCAGGATTAAATTTATTTTCATAACGATGGTCATCACTGAGTTAGTAAGATTTGTCTTCACTAAAATCAAATGCAAATGGCTCCGATGGTATCACAGCCAAACAACTGAAATTGTTATTACTATTTGTCTTTCCGGCACTCACGCGTTTAAACACGTAACTGACTCATATCTGCTCATAACCTCCAAACCGGCTTTAGAGTAGGTAAAAGCACACAAACAGCTGTATTGGAAGTATCTGAATACATAAAAAAGCGCTAGATGATGCCTCGTAACTGTATTAACTCTTCTAGATTTTTATAAAGCATTCGACTCTGTATATCAGACATACTAATAGCGAAATGCAAATACTAAGTTTTCAGATCCACCATCTCTTGGATTATAAGCTATCTCTACAATAAACAACAAATTGTATTGTTACGATCTGCACTCCAATCCAAAACCTCTTCACCGAGGGTACCTAAGAGATCCGTTCTAGGGCCACTGTTCTTCTTAATTTACGTGAATACCTATCAAGCGAACTTACAGAATGTAGTCATCATATTGTAGGCGGATGACTTGCAAATTTATATCTCTGGGAAACCATGACAGGTAGAAAAACTAATAAATTAAATTAAATAATGAACTCTCATCTGTAGTCAAATGGTCAATGAGAAACGGATTCAATTTCAATCCTACAAAATCACAAACCATTATAATTGACTTCTCTCAAATGCATAAACAACTTGAAGTTCATATGCTCCTGCTGTGCTTATAGACAATGTTCGAAAATATAAGGGCAGAGGTTGTGCGGACGATCTTCTGTGGCGCTGTTTGATTTCAGTGCTGAGGAGGCCAAGCACTGGAAGGAGACGGCGAGACACCCGCGCCAGAAAATAAATAGTTAAAATAAAACGTCGGTAGATTAGATGCTCGGCTTCTGACGGCGAGGTTTCCCCCTTCAGGGGCTTTTCCTGAGCCGTACTTTATGGTCTCTTTTCCGCGGCTTTGATGCGATGGAGAGACCATTTGGGTGAATACCAGAATTCGAAAGATTAGAACGCGAAAGGATGTAGGTATTGTAATGGCTTAAAGGCCTTCGGCCTAGCCACACAGGATCAAGTAAGCTAATTTATTTGTAATAATTACCTATTAAATAAATAAATAAAAAATAGACAATCTTGTGGTACCACGTCATACCAAGTGAAAAACTTGGGCTTAATACTTGATGATCATCTAAGCTGGGAATATCAGATCCGAAATGTCTGTCGCAAAGTTTATGCTTCTTTGCAATCCCTTAGATATATCGTTAAATGTCTCCCTACTAATACGAAAGAAATGTTAGTAAAAACCCTGCTGTGCCCTCTTTCGACTACGGTGACATGGTATTCACAATTTGAAAGATTCACTCGCACAAACTCTGCAGAGAGCTCAAAATTCCTGTTTTTGTTTCATTTTTAGTATAAAAATATACGATCACATCTCTGGTTTTATAAAGAGCACAAAATATTAACACTAAAGGAGGGGCGTTTGTATCGCAGCCTTTGTCTATTATTTAAGATGCTAAAAATGGGTCCCGTAATACTTAACAAATTATTTCGTATATCTTAAATCCTCTTGATTTCAGAAATCCCAGTTACTCTGTTTCCCAAAAAGCAAAACCAAGTACTATAATAAATCATTCACAATTACTGTAGCCCGGGAATGAAATAAATTGCCTTCCAATATTAAAAACTGCTCATTAACATCTTTTAAAAAGCACCTGAGTGATTTTTTTACAAAGTAGAAAACATCATTTTGCAACTTAAATCACGGTAGATGACCGGTCAAATAAACCTATTCCTTAAGAGTGTTAAGAACTGATTGATATGTTTTAGAAATAGCATTAATTTTCTTTTGTAAATTTTTTGTAAAAAAAAATACTTTCTTGCGACCTGTTTGATACTACTGGAACTGTATTTTCATCCGTAGAAGCAGAGGTGGATTTAAACAAGAAAACGACCCTTGGCAGCATGGACCACAGCTGAGGATGCCATCCCAAAGACCCGTCACTTCATGTTAGCTTAGTTTCCATTGTACTAGGACGCAGCCTGCCCGGTGGGTTTTCCTCCAGGATCGAGCAGCGGGCGAGGTGGTGTCTTCCTGTATTAATAGATCAGTCACTCGGGCTGCATACCAGTCTACCGCGTAGCGCGCAGATATGTAAAGCACATAATCTTATTTAATTTAAATTGTGTTTACAATCTCCGTCTATGAATTTTAAAATTATTTCAAACAAATTTTGTAACATTCTATCCATTTAACCTCTGATGTTATCTATTTATAATCGCTTTAAATGATGTTTATATTCCGCTACTTACCACCTGTAGATTACATTACATTTAAATTTTGAAGATTACATTACTTTTTTAGATTAATCTGTTTATTTGTGACATTTGGTTAGGCGGAAGAGCGGGCCTGATGGCCCGAGCCTCGTCATATCAATAAGCTAATAGACTGGTTTTTCCTTGCAAGTGAATTATAATGAATACAGTCTGATCCCATAATTAAATTGAAATGTGTGAGTAACGGCAGGCCCTGGGATCGAATCCAAGAGATATCAAATATTTGCATTTTGAAACAATTTATTTTTACAATAATTATTTGGTGTATTAGTAGTTGTACAGTAATGAAAAAAAATATTTCTAAAGACAAAATACATCTGATCCAACGTGCAAACCATTGATGTTGATATAAAATAATTTATGCCAATTATTCCACATTAAAAAAGATGGATGTTTTGTGTTGTAACTTGAGAAGTTGGAGACAAGTAATAATTGCATTAACACCGATGCATGTAAACGTAAAGTGTTGTTGCAATAATAGAATGTGTGTGCAATTCATAGTAATGTAATGTCTGCACAACCAGATTATTCTTCTGTACCTGTGTTGTATTGCTCTATAACATTATGTAAAATTGTTTTCAGAATATATTTTATGAATATTATACAATTTTTTTTTTTTATAATTGCCAACCGATTCTTCCCAACCTCAATTACTTTGGTATTTTTAAAGAGCTGAATATTAGCTGAATACGTGATTTTGTGGATGCTATATTGGATGTCCAAATATTGGATTGGGTACCGTACTCCTGAGCCAGCTGCTTCAACACTCAAAGTATCAATTCTGGCCGCAGAGTGCAGTGTTGTCGATTTAACTCTTGAACTGAATTGTAGATGGTGCCACACGAGTTTTCCTGAGTAACCCCTGCTACTCTATATTCCTCCCGATTCCTCCAAGCTCCATGTGCTTGATGGAAGTGGAAAACGATGTAAACAACGTTTAGTGTTTTTGCGTGTACATACATGACGTAATTTCAATTAAAACCGGCCTTTCTTTGTGGCGAAAGTACATTGTAAAATCAGTGTTATTTTCATTTTTTAGAGAATTATAAAGTTAAAAAATTAGAGGCCGGTGGTACAAGGAATTTGTTATAATGGATGAAAGTATTAATTTACGAAGTGACACTTAAATATTTGAAGAGTTTGTTTTAAACTTGGACCCAAAAATAAAGAAGTAGCATAATTAGTCACTGATCATCAGTCACCAAAATGAAGTAAGCATGCGACTTATTTTATATAGAGAGGGATGATCAGTTCTGGTCCGCTTTTTCTTTTCTATTGTTTTTTTTTGCTTTGACATGTAATTACATTTCCCTTTAGCTTGATTGTGTGCTTAGAAATTCCTTTTTAATGATGTTCTGTCTATTACAGATTGTTTAGGTGTTTCAGAACTTCTTTTCTTATCTGGTAATACTTTTCAAATTTTAGGTTAACAGTCGATGGACTTCTAGTATATTTTCCTTATGATTATATCTACCCAGAACAATATGCATATATGTTGGAACTGAAGAGAGCAATAGATGCAAAGGTAATACATTATCATAAAATTATTGTTATTATTATTATTATTATTATTATTATTATTATTATTATTATTATTATTATTATTCAAGAATATTGTTTTTGTCATTGTTTAACTTTTTCTAATTTTGCTTGTATTTCCTCTAGGGTCATTGCCTTCTAGAAATGCCTTCAGGGACTGGTAAAACCGTTTCTCTTTTATCCTTAATTGTAGCATATATGATGGCACATCCTTTGGATGTCTCAAAATTGATCTATTGTTCTCGAACTGTACCTGAAATTGAGAAGTGTATTGAAGAACTGAAGAAATTGCTAGCATATTATGAAAAGGAAACGCTTCAAAAGCCAAAATTAGTTGGGCTAGTTCTTTCTTCACGGAAAAACTTGTGCATTCATCCAGAGGTTATTATTTGAATTGCAGTATTAAGAATATTATTTTAATTTATTCAATAATGATGTTAGGTTTGTTAAAAAAGGGCAATTTTAAATAATATTTTTTGTATCAGGTTAGCAAAGAAAGGGAAGGAAAAGTTGTTGATGGACGTTGTCACAGCTTGACAGCAACATACGTACGTGAGAGGCATCATTATGATGAGACTGTGCCACTGTGCACATTTTATGAAGGTTTCGATATAGAAGGGAGAGAAGCTCCTTTGCCACCAGGTGTATATAACATTGATGATTTGAAAGAATATGGCAGAGAAAAGAATTGGTGTCCATACTTTCTTGCCCGGTACACTGTGAGTACTAATTTTTTTTTATATATAGTGTGTTAGTGAGATCATTACTATAATGCTCTTGTTTTCCCCCCCATAGATAAGTCATGCCAACATAGTTGTATACAGTTATCATTATCTTCTGGATCCTAAAATAGCAGAAGTGGTGTCAAAGGAACTATCCAAGTCATCTGTAGTTGTTTTTGATGAAGCTCACAACATAGGTAGGATGTGCAAACTTTGTAGATAGTGCTGAAAATTGATTGTTACAAAGTGCAATTATTAGTTCCATTTTCCTGATTTTCACTCATTATGCAGGTTGTGTTCTATATTTGTAAATGTTTTTGGTGAATACTTCTTAAACAGTATTAATGGACTGTACTTTCCTTTTCAGATAATGTGTGTATTGATTCTATGAGTGTAAAGATAAATCGAAGAATTATTGAAAAGAGTACTGCAAATCTTCAGTTCTTGGAACGCACTATTACTGAGTAAATACTTTGTTGTATTTCCATCATTCATGCATGTTGTGGGCCTCTTTTGACATACATCCTGTGTTTGATTTCCTAATTCCATTTTCTCCAATTCCATCTATTTCATCACATCACATCTCGCTTCAGGTAATATGTTTCGAGAAACACATTATCTCAAAGATTGTTGTTAGAAGAACATTAATGCCTCAGGCACTTTTGTAGATATATTTTATAAGTAAAAGTTAATAGTGTATGCATTCATTAAATTTTGAAGCTGTTTGTTTTTAAGAAATAAATTCATTAAAATGTTATCACTCCACCTTGGGAAAAGTAAATTTGGGGTGAAGTTAGGTTCGAGGAGAAGATTTTCATAACAATTTTTATATCCTTAATATTACTTCAAATTTATTCATAATAATATCTGCATTTATCATTGTTAAAATTTCAAAGGTGGAATTTTTCAGAATGAAAGAAGATGATGTTCAAAAGTTAAAAGAAGAATATCATAGGATGGTGGAAGGATTAAGAGATGCAAACGAAGCTCGTGAGACAGATGTCATTCTTGCCAATCCTGTATTGCCAACTGAAGTTCTGCAAGGTATGAAAATTGTAAGGTTGTGCTCTTACTGTTATATAATAGGACTGACATTTCTATTTTTATTTCATAGAGGTTGTTCCTGGAAACATACGCAATGCTGAACATTTTGTAGGGTTTTTAAAGAGATTCGTCGAGTACTTAAAAACACGGTTGAGAGTGCAACATGTTGTTCAAGAATCTCCTGCTGGCTTTCTTAAAGACGTGTACCAAAAAGTGTGTATTGAAAGGAAACCCTTGAGGTAAATCCGCCTGCTGAGAGCATGCGTTTGCTTTCTAAATGAGTTTAAATTGTTAAAATTATTTTCCCCTCTGTTTTGTAGGTTTTGTCATGAACGTTTGGCATCAATGCTTCGCACATTAGAAATATCTGACCTCACTGATTTTTCTCCTCTTATTTTGATTACCCATTTAGCTACGTTAGTATCAACATACACCAAAGGTTTCACAATTATTGTAGAACCTTTTGATGATAAAACCCCAACAGTTTCAAATCCTATTCTTCACTTCAGGTATGTGTCCTCCACTGCAGGTGCAAGAAAATTGTATGTTGAAAAGGTTTAGGATAATTTACTGAAAATACAAATCTCTATTTTCAGTTGCCTTGACTGTTCCATTGCCATTAAGCCAGTTTTTGATCGTTTTCAAACAGTGGTCATTACATCAGGTACTCTGTCTCCTCTTGACATGTATCCAAAAATTCTGGATTTCCATCCAGTGATTATGAGTTCCTTTACTATGACTCTCGCAAGGCCATGCCTTCTTCCTATGGTAAGTATTTTGAGATTCCTGGTATAAAAGAGCTAAAAGTGACTTAGTGAAAATATGCAATCACTTTATTTTAGATAGTTGCAAAAGGTAATGACCAAGTTGCCATATCATCACGTTATGAGACTCGAGATGATGTGGCTGTTATAAGAAACTATGGCCAGCTATTGGTTGAAGTTGCCTCGTCTGTTCCTGATGGAATTGTGTGTTTCTTTACATCATATTTATACTTAGAATCAGTTGTTGCAAGTTGGTATGATCAAGGAGTTGTGGATAATTTACAACGACATAAACTGTTATTCATTGAAACTCAAGATTCAGCTGAAACAAGTCTGGCTCTCTTAAACTACATCAAGGTTGGTAATATTAAATTGTTTTACTAAAATTTTACTTGAAATATTTTTTTATGAGTTGATAAATTAGAATAAATATTTTGCATGCATGTTTCAGTTAAATGAACTTAGTTTGAATTTTCTTTGCACGATTTTCATTTGATTGATGTCAAATTCACTTAATGGGTTTCAATAAGCTTCTTTAAAGCAATCTGTTTTTGGGGGAAGAAATTTAAAATCTTAAACATTTAAGTGGAAAAATAAAACAGAATAATTTCAGAAAGATAGAACATTAAAATAACAAAAATAAAATTTTATTGTATTAATTTATTGCATTAGTAGATTGTATCATATTGTAAAAAATTGTAGTGCCTTGAATAAAGAGAATAAAAATATAGAAGAAATTTAATAAACATGTGCAAATTACATTTTATGGATCCAGATGTTAATTTACAAAACAATACAATTCAGGTGATTAGTCCCGTATGTGCAGTGCATGTTTTAATTGCGTGAGGTAGCAGTGATCTTCCCCCTTTGCCTGGCAAGATCTAGCATGGACCTGCTTCGGCTTACACGGATTTTCCCCCTAACAGGTATCCTTCACAGTGTGGCACAGCCCCAACCAGGACAAGATCTAAGCTCCTCACATGTGGGGGTAATAGAGTGCATGCGAGTGTAAGTGCGTGTAAGCTAGGGTGAGGAAAGTGCAAGGAAGAGGAAGGAAAGATCGCCTGTTTCTTAGGGTACTGCTTCTGCATGCACCTGGGGTTGAACAGAGAAACGACAGAAAACTTCCTCTCAGACCAGCCGACTGCTAGTATTTTCCTCCAGACAGCGGCTGAATTGACCTAGCTGATGAGCTAGTGTTGAAAATCCTGGCACTGTCAGAACACTTGAACTTTAAGACCTCCTGGTCAGAGGCACTGTAGTGACATCAGTTGATGCCCTAAACCACCTTTGCCGGTCAAAATAATACTGCCAAAGCTAAGAAGCATAGGTTACAAATTTTTTTTAGAATTAAATGAGAGAAAACATCGTCCAGTTGAAAATTTAAATGAAGTTTCATGATTCATAAACGGGGTGGATTTTAATGAAATGTCATTATTTTTTTCTTTTCACTTTAGAACAATGTCTTTTAGTACAGACGTTAATTTTTATGTTATTTTATTTAATGCTGCAGAAAATTAATTTCAAGATTGCAACGGAAAAACAGTTTTGGGGTCCACTGATACTGCAAAAGTGCTTTTTTCAAGACTTCCATCAGTATGTCAATGACCCTAGCATCTAAATTATTTGTAGAATTTTTTGCAATATCAAGAAATTTTCCACAGTGGATATAGTTTTACTCATAGCTCTGGCATTTTGAAAATCATTCTTTAAATTTTGGGATTACTTTACAAGAAGCGCTTGGGACATTTTCAAACTTTTCCTAAAGATTTTTTTTTCTTTAAATTTCTTGTAAGAATAGAGTGAAATACATTTATAAAGATGGCGTAGGTAAAATTTTCACTGTTAATTCTAAAAAAAATTAGAAATTACAAAAGTTTAATGTTTTCTTGGCATCTTCCTCTAGCTACAAAATTGAAGATAGTGATATTTTCTTCAAATGAAATTTTTATCCATAATTAGTTCTTTCATTAATGATATGTACATTTCTTTTTAAAAATGTAGTAGTTTTTGATCACTTTTGAGCAAACTAGGGGCAACATTAATAAAGAAAATCAAAAACATGATTTCTCAAAAACTGCTCCAATTTTTTTCTTTTAACTTTTGTTAAGGATAATGCTCTAAATGCATTGTATAAGTTGGCATAAACTCCAGTTTGCTGCATACTTTTATTTTTTTAAATTACACATTCTTGTATACGTCTCATTGTTAGAATTTACATTATCAGAGATTTGTGTACATTATGATATTTGCGAGAATATGTTATTTAAATGATGTGTTGGAATGCTTGTTGAAAACTCAACAGTTTTCTATGAAAATGAGCTCAAAATTTTGCATTTTCGGAAACTCCATTTTCCAGAAAACGGCCCCAAAATTTTTTGAAGTGATAGTCCTAAATCAACTTGTGATTAATACCACATGTACGTATTCTTTCATTTTTTCAAAACTTATGTGAATGAAATTTAATTGAAATATCTCTCTTACCATTAATATTTAGTAATGAAATTTCTCCAAAACTCAGAAGCTTTTTGTGATGAAGAGTTTCAAATTTCACATTTACACAAATACTTAAAAGACATTTTCTCATAAATTGCTCTAAATTTTTCAACAAAAATTGCCAAATATGAATATCACTAGGAAACCAAAAAATTGAGCAAATGTGAGGATGCAGTGGTGATGTTTTTTCTCTTTCCCTAAACAAAGGTGGAGATGCGTCTTGTTAATGTATGTTTATTTCCTTGACTAGCAATGAGGGGCCATTTTTGAAGAAACTTTTTCTTATTTGGTGTAACATTCACATAATAATACTGCAGAGTCTTGTAATTCATTTAATTACGTCTAATAAAGATTTTTGTTTGTTGCTATGTGCACAATAAAACGTGTTGAATGCGGAATCTCAAGGGACCACTATCTTATTCTGTATTGTAGAATGTAATATTCCAGAATGTACGTGTGCCAAGACCATTTTATATTTACATTGGACAGATTTGTCTATTGTACATGATCTGCTTTGAGGAGGATTATTTGTACTTGAATGTAAATGTAACTATACTCTTATTTCCCAACTTCAATACTTTTTAGGCATGTGAGAGTGGTAGAGGAGCTGTTCTGCTCTCTGTTGCCCGAGGAAAAGTATCAGAAGGAGTGGACTTCGATCATCATCTTGGTCGTGCTGTTCTTATGTTTGGAATACCATATGTGTACACCAAGTCACGAATTTTGACAGCCCGATTAGAATATCTCAGAGATCAGTTTCAGGTATTTCTCTTATTCTGCCACTTTATTTATTTCTAAGTCGTCTGCTATTAGCTGAAATAATGTGTCTTGTACATAAATGCTGTATGTAACATTATAACGGTATCAAAGTCACAGTAATGGTATCAAACTAATCTTATTTACGGAACATAAATAATGCAGAACATTTTTTTCAGATTAAAGAAAGTGACTTTTTAACTTTTGATGCCATGCGTCATGCTGCTCAGTGTGTAGGGAGAGCCATTCGAGGCAAAACGGATTATGGTATCATGATTTTTGCAGATAAGGTAAATGCTAAAAATCAATTTAGTTAAAGTAATGGCATCACAAAAATTCCAACTGTACAAAATATTTATTATTGCAGAGATTCTCAAGAATAGACAAAAGAAGCAAGTTGCCCAAATGGATCCAAGAGCACTTAAAGGACTCATTGTTGAATTTATCAACTGAAGAAGCAATACAAGTAAGAATAGTATATATTAATCATATATACCTCAAAATTATTTTTTATAGTCTATTCATTTTTTCTCTCTTCTGTTAGTACATCTAAAATAATGAACGTTTTTAAATTTAAATTATTTTCAACTGCTTACAGCAAAAGGGAAGGTAATTGTTAATATTTTCTTAATATCGGGTATTTTTTAAAATTTGTATTATGTGAATGGTATAAAATTCATAGAATTATTTTCAGATTTAAGATACAAGTAAATATTGTCTCTATTTCAATCTGGGCCATTATTTCTTGAATCATTTAAAAAAAAAAGAAAAAAGTTAGTTTTCCATTAAAATGAGGCAATGTATACATTTAACACAAAATATATTTAAAATATAAATAAATTATGAAATGCATATGTATGTAAATTTTACACTACTTCACACAGCTTCATTGTCAAATGATGGACTGATTCTCAAGAGATGAATGTACGTTACTTTTGACTGATTTAGATGCATCAGAAAATCTTGTTAATTTAACCTAGTTCCAGTGACACTTGATTCTCAGCATTTAGTACAATTTTGCAAAATATTCAATTGCATTCCATTTTCAGCAAACAAAATAGCATATTCTTTCACTTGTGATGTACTTAAGTACAAACATACCCTTTACAAGCATAGAATGTTGATATCTTGTATTTGTACTTTGTGGTCCATCTATCTGTGCTTTTGGCACAAAACATATTTATCTCTAAAAAAATTATTTTCGTCTGTTTGAACGTTGCTAAGGTGTTTGAATTTGATTGTTGATGGAAATTGTAAGCTTGCTCGGCTTACTGGTCATTTCAGTGCCCTCCCTGTGCAATCACTGGAACCTTTCCCATGTGCAGTAGCAAAAAGTCCCGGTCTGCTGCCTGAATGGAAAAATCCAACTTATAAAGACAAGAACTTTGTTTGCATTACCTCTTTATATATTCTAAAATTATGATTGAAAAGTGATATTGATTCTTTTTTGAACTGCCAACAAAATTTTGTTAGTGGTTTTCAATTTTGCTGGTTTCTACATTTTAGCCCCTGAGATTGGGGCCTTCAAGAGAGATCAGTATGAAAATTATGCCCTTATATGAAGAGACCAACCCAGTAAATATATAAGGATTTCTCATTGTAGTAAAATCAGCCTTTATGACTAAACAGAATGAAAACTAGCAAAATGTAAAACTTTGTCAACTAATTATTCTGTTCAAAAAACTGTCAATAATATAACCTTTGGATCTTAAGAAAATTGTACCTGTTTCTGTGTAGAGACATTGATCTGTAGGAGTATTAAATGGCTTATGTCTAAATTGTAATTTTTGTTTCTAAAATTTCATTCAGCATCTTTTGAAATAATGTACAACTGTACTAAACTTCAATGAATGAGCTTTATTTGACAGATTAGATGTTACAGTGTCATCTTAATAGGATCTTGTACATCATTATGGTGATGTTCAACCTCCCAATTAGACGACACTGTAAGTGCTGATGAAAGTCAACTGAACTTATGTTTAAATCCAAGTATATGAGTTGAGGGGGAGGGTGAATTGGCCATTTCGGGATCATGCAAAAGTGCAATCCACCAGGGCTCACTTATATTTATCAAGGGTAGGTTCACGTGACTTTTTTAGGAGCATGAGGGGGTGGGGGGAAAGCATTTTTATGCTGGATCCGTTTTACGCCCAGAGTTCTATGAACATTATTAATTTTTCTTGAAAGAAACACCTGTACTATTAATAGATATGTTGTGTTAAAATGATTTAGTAAAGGAAATTCATCATTAAAAATGAAAATAAATATATACATTAAATTTCACTTCCACAATTGCCATATGTCAATCAGAAATGTAGTACCATCAATGATACATTGGCAACCAACAGTTTGTCAACATATACATTGATAAGACAATAAAAACATGAATGATTAATGTAAGATTTGAGAATGTGCTGAACAATTTTAATCAAATGAATAAAATTCATGCATAGCAAAATTTAATTATTTTCTTATATTAGATTATTTTTAGTAAAAAAATCAAAGACAATGTATTTTGGATATTAAAGTTTTAAAGTGTTTTGTTCTATTGACTGCTTTTAGATGTAAAGTAACCACACATTTCATAATTAATTACTAGGGTTATGAGTTTTATGCCCTAAAAAAATCTTGATATATTCTTTTAAAAATATGCAATATGACCTAAAAATTTTGAAATATGCAATTATAATTAACAATATTTCATTTCTTGCATAAAACTTTCTTGATAAATTCAGGAGAAGTGTGCTTTGGGTGGAAAGATATATTTTTGTGCAAACATAATATAATTTATCTTACAGATTGGAAGAAATAATTAAAATAAATATTCACCTTAGTGTAGTACATTGTTTTGTTGCATTTCCTGGTTTAAAACATATGTCAAGAAATTTCCTACGTTTGCAAAAGTATTTTATCACCTACAGAAAAGAAGAAAAAAACACTAACTGAGACAAGCTCTTTCTAATTGATGAACACTCACAAATAAATAAATTGTATGAAAAGTTGAAACCTTTTAGAGATAAGTCTACTTTAATGGAATATGCAAAATATCTTCTTCTTCTGCACTTCAAAGATTAGGTGGCTGCCTGTTCTGTCTTCACATATCAAACCATCTTCTGCATTGTCTTCCTTCCTACACTCCTTCTTCCTGTTGGGTTGTACTGCAGGGTACTGCTTCCTGTTGGGTTGTTTAGGTAGCCTATTGTGCTCCATTCTTTCTAAATGGTTTTTCCAGTCTTGTTTGTACAGTTGTATACAATCATTTAAACGTAATTTATTTAATTATTTTCATATATCTTCATTTTTGTGTTTATCTAGCAAAGTACAAACTTTTACTCTTCTTAAAAATGTCATCTCTGTAGCTTGGTAATAATCATTTTTTCTTTATGAGAGAGAATCCAATTTTTCACTCCCATACAGGACTACTGGTGTTGCCATTGTTTTATAAAAATTTTAACATTGTATCTTCTATCTATCTATTTAGCGTTTTTTTACAGCCTTGGCTGTTTTCCGCATCCCAATTTCCATGCATTTCTCTTTTTTCCATGGCTTCAGTTATTGCCATGTTCCATGTTCTTCTCCATTGTATCTTCTCTAGTCTTATTTCTTAATGCTCTATGTAGCGTGCTGCATATATATATCGGAAGTTGTGGAAGTTATTTTTTATATCTTGGCTTCGATCGTAACATATCACATCCTAAATAATTGAAATGATACTTGTTCTATTGTTTGGTTTCCCAAGCATATCTTTGTTCTAATTGGATAAACACCTTTAAAAGCCATGACCTCTGCTTTTTGTTTTGATATTTTCATGGTATAAATTTTACACATTAGATTTAATTGATGGAGTGCTATTTGGAGAAATTTTCCTTTTCATACATAATTACTCAGTTATCAACAAATAGCAGAGTACTCATATAAATATTGCCATTCAGTCTTGACATCTTGTTTTACTTTTAATTTCCATTCTCTAAGAATATCGTCTATATAGATGTTAAATAATATTGGAGAAAGGCTGCAACCTAATCCTTGGTTAGTTTTCAATGGTTGTGATTGATGTGAATTTATTTTTATTCGAAACTTTGTATTTTTATATAGACTTTTAGCTACATTAATTACATGTTTTGGAAAGCCTCTTGGATCCATTATGGCCCATAATCGTATCCTGTTTACTCAGTCGAAGGCTTTTTCAAAATCAATGAATGCAGTGCGCGTGTCTAAATTAAACTCTCTTCTTTTCTCTATTATTTGGTTCAATATAAAAACATTATCTGTGCAGGATCTTCCCTTTCTCAAGCCATTTTGTTCTTCTAATAATATAACTTCAGCTATCGTCGTAATCCTCTTTTGAATCATTTTACTGTAGATTGTATAGGTTGTGTTTAAGAGGCAAGTACCTCTATAATTTTCACAGCTATTTCGATCCCCCTTTTTAAACACAGATATTATATTATCTTTCTTTTGTTCTTCCTTTTCTTCCAGTGGGTTGAATCATAGATTATTATAGTGTTATAGCCATTTCTCTTCATCTATAACTTTCAATTGAACAGTTCTTTTTCTTTTTGAGCGAGCTAAATATGCACCTATAACAACATGAATATGCATCAACAGGAAAAATCAGCCAAATATGCACCTACATTATCTACATAGCATCCAATTGTAACCAAATGTTAAGTTAAGAAATTTCATCTTGGTATGCCCAGAAGCAACAGAAAAAAATATGCAAAATCATAGAAATCCATTCTCTATTGATTACCATTTATAATATTAAATTGATGTTAAGAAGACACTTTCTCATATTTTAAAGGAAAACTAACTTTGTAACATTACAGACAAAAACATGCTCTAAGAATAAAATAGTATGTGTAATTGTCCCTTTTTTTTTAACGTGAATCATTTTTAGCCAATTTGAAGGAGGATTCTACAAATAATGTATTATCATAGTACAATCTGTACTATGGTGTCACAACATAATGAAAACTGTTTTTATAATTGTTAGATCATTTCTCTTTTCAATTATTTTCAAATAAGAATCATTTGTAGTCATTTGCGAACTGCAACGGCTTTGATATAGCTCACAATATACAAGAGGAGTTTTTAGGAAGATTCGTCTAGAACAGAGGTTTTCAAACTTTTCAGCCCGTCCTCCCCCCTCCTTAGTAATTAGTAAATAACTATGCCCATAATAATTTATTATAAACTACATATTATAGTTTTGCTATAATAAACATATAAACTATTAAATTTCTTGTTTTATTTTTATCATATTATTAAATTTCTTATATTACAGTTTTAAGACCTCAAAAAATTACAATGAAATATAATACAATTTACTATCAAATATATGATTATTAACAAACATTTTTAAAAATTAATAAAATACATATTCAGGAAAGATTTAATAAACACTTCTAATGTGTCTAATAACTACAATATTGATTTTTGAAAATTTCTGTAGTCATTGTGCTCCTCCTGGGATTGCCCTCCCCAATTTGCGAACCTCTGATCAAGAAGTCAGACATGTGTTGTCAGAATGCTATTGTTATGAATATGAGTATTATATTTACTTATAAAAAGAAGTGTTTGGGAGATCTGGTGATTGGAAATAATTTGTGGTGATTGTAATACAGAAAATTTGAATGTTTTGTGAATGTAGTAAAGCAAAGTTCTGAATACCTTGTTTCTATAGATTGCCAAGCGGTGGTTACGACAAATGGCTCAGCCATTTAGTAGAGAAGATCAGCTAGGAGTATCCTTACTTACTCTTGAACAACTTCAAAATGAACAAAAGAAACAGAAGCAACAAGAAGAAGAAGAAATGGATGAAGAAAATGAAGTGTAAAGAAATGTTTTTCATATAAACATTTTATAAATACATGTCAATTTTTTTTATACATGAACAATAAACTATCTAATTTAATTATAAATACAGTATTAAATGAGTGAGTAGATTCAAAATAAATATTATTTTGTACAAGATTTATAGACAGTAGTTTTCTTAAGAGCAGCATATTTCTCAAAGTGGATTTCAGATATTCTTGATCGATCTTGAATATAAAGAAATGTCAAAATGTAATAAGTTATTCAAGTTTCCGTCAACAGAACTTAATAATCTGCAACTTTTAAATGAAAATAATTCATTGAGTTCTCATAAGGAAGATCATATCACAAATTCTTCAACTCATACATACTTTATTGACAGTTGAAATGGGAAAATTTGAAAAATACAGTTTGGTTGATGAATTAATTGGTTTGTGAATATGATTGACGTTGCAGTGACATTTAGCTGCATGTAATATCAACTTCAATAATGTTCATTGTTACATGCCAGCCCTCAACCTGCTTGT
>BOPP01000186.1:2005168-2083778 GCA_017312745.1 Gryllus bimaculatus
CCCACCCACCCAATAAAAAATCCGAAATCCCGCCTCTGATATTTAAAAATTTTCTCATTGATTTCATTATCGTAAAATAATACAAGCACAGGCCTGCACCGAGTACGTCTCGAGGAGGGTGTGGCCATCTAGGAAATTAAGTCATGCGCAAAGGGGGTTAATCTCCAATATTCTCCCCCCTTGTTTCTTTAGTCCTTATTCATTCAAAGAAAAAACTATCATCATAAACGTGCGCACTGAAAAGTTTGAAAGGGGCCCCTTAACTTTCCGTAATAAAATAATTTATTTCAATATCGGATTAGTTATGTTCAATATCGGATTTCCCTCAATTTTAACATGACAATGTGGGAAATATGATACATTTGGGGGGAAAGACTCTCTAAAGTCATCTGCTAACCCTGTAAATTGTAGAACATGAAAAATTGTATTTGATTGTGTCATTAAAGTTAATTAATAGTATGTTTCGTTTATTTATTAGTAAAATATATCATTGATAGAAAAAAGGTGTAAACGGGAATACCAGATTAGTTATGCCCTCTCTCCCTTCATGTTTTACGCTCAGCTCTCCTATGTGTATGACAAGTAAAATTCGGGCAGGAAATCTTCAGCTTCGCAACTGAATGAGTTTTTGCAGCAATTTGAAATTTCATGAAACCACTTTACAAACTGATGTTTTAAATCACGAGTAAATTCTAAAGTACTAGCCGGAAAAGATTCCCGACGGAAATGTTTTTGGTTCTGAGCACACGAAACATGAGTAAAACAGATATTAGATATATTTTCCAAAAAGAAACCTTTTTGTTTAATTCATGTGGCGTTTGCACAAACATCAGCGACAAAATAGAACTACCTTACTATTCAGTTTATGGAAATGAATGTGCTGCCAGATCCACAAGAAAAACTCAATTCCATCACCTTTGAAAGTACAGTCATATGATGCGTTCTATCGGTAAAGGAAATTTCAATTTCCTCACCGAAAAAAAAGAAAGAATTTGGTACCCGCAATAAAAGAAAGAAATTTTTTAAGTTGACGGTGTGCAACATCAAGCGACAGCATCAAATTCACAATATTTACATCAACATTCATCACATTAGACAATTGTTACCACTAACCTAACAGGGTCTCGTGATGAATTATATAGTGAAACATCATTTGTTTCTGAATCCCAACTTTACTGGACAGCATTACGCTTGTTTTACCTATCCTATCTTCTTGCCAAACAAATTACATCCTCTTTCAGAATTAATACATTCATGATTTTCCAATAATTTAACAAGGCTTCTTCAGCGTTAAAAAAATAATTTCCCCGGTAGTAATATTTTCCAAGCGGTGAATTTCATGTAATTCCTCTCAAATTTCAAATTATTTCGACGTCACGAATGAACGTAAGCAATTGTCTTCAATCCATGTGCAAATGGATTTTCCACTTCAGCTAGTTCATGAGAAACTTCAAAACTAGCTCGCATAAAAGCTCCATTTGCTTCTCGGTAAAAAATAGTTGTTGAGAAGCTAGGCGGTTTGTCAGAGAATCTACTTTTTTTAAAAGCTTCTGCCCACAAAACACCAAGAGTATTCATTATTTATTTTTCTTTACTTTATTTTGAATGTGTGCAATACGTAGAATATCTGTAATTTGGAATTGTTCTTCGGCTAGTCTGAATTGCCACGTGCGCCGCAGCCGGCCGATTGCGAGCAGAGAGCTGACACTTCATCACCGGTCTAGCGGCTCTTCGCTTTACAATTCCTCAACACAATTTTTGCGTAGTGCTTTTTTGTTGAAATTTGCACAGCGAAAACTGCAGATCAGGAAGTGATATCATATTTTCCCATTTTCTCCGCGACCTGACACCTGGTACTGATTAAAGTACACGTGCATTTCATCAAGGAACCTTGTACTAACACTAAACATTGTATGTACATTGTTATTGTGCGACTGTAGAAGAGCTGAACAGGTGAGTGCAGGTGCATCTGTGGCAGGGAGTCGAGCCCTCCTCTCCCCCAAAAAGTTCAAGTGCATTCACAAGTTTATTTCTAATATATTTTTTTTACTCATTCATTAGTTTAAAAAATCAAACTTGCATGGCAACCAAAGAATATAAAGAAACGCCGTTATTATGAACCATCTGTTCTGTAGGCTAGATTTAGGGCTACCCCCACAAGTCTGTTTTCGTATCTAATTAAGTGAATAAGCACACTGCTTCCCAACACTTCTTCTCTAACAACTACCGCTGCTATCGTCTTCGTGGTTGCCGTCGTGTTCTAAAGTTGTCTGAATACGAATTTATGAAAAGCTGCAACACAGCTTAGCCGTTTTAAACTACCGCTTGCTTCAATCAATGAATTAAAAAATTGTGACAGAAATTAAATTTCTGGGAAGTCACTAGTACTTAACATTTTCTCTAGCGTCAGTAACAAATTTTTCGTCTTAGAGCCGCCCGTGGTTGTTCAAAAACTAAAAACACATCTAGTAGTTATGCGTGACCTACCCAGACTTTTCCTCGTCTTATTGTTCAACAATTTCTCAGAATAAAAAGAAAATGCGTGGCAACATTTAAATAGCATGGAAAGTTGGAAAATAACTTAAAATTCCGAGCATCAAGGATGCGCGCCGAAAATGAGATGTGTGGGGTGTATATTTGCACTTAATTTACGCTGGGTTTTCACAATGTATTCAACAATATCTTGCAATGGTAATTTTCGGCAATTTATGAACGTAAGAATAATATTTAATGTGATTTAGGGTTTCTGCATCCGAAGTTCAGCAAAACGCAAACATCACTTGGATGTATTACGAAAATTTGGGTTCGAATCCCAACGGTGGCGAATTTTTGACACGCTGAATAGGTAGGTCGAATTCAGCCGCACCCTCTCTGAAGCAGAATTCTAGCGACCTGATGCTTTAATCGGTAGTTTTTCGTGTTTCTCCGATCAGTATCGTGCAACAGCCGGAGTAGTACTCTAATGAACGGGCCAGAGACCGCACGCGTTCTTTCATTCCTCTTTCCTATCCTCTCCCTTTACACTTGCATGAGCTACACTTACACTGACGCACAGTTCACTTCCATACATATAGGGAGATCAGACAGGGCTTTTGCTGGGTGGGCCGATGCCCCGCTAGGGGAGATATTTGGTGGAGAAATCCTCGCCAACCCACATGTAGGTCGGCACCGATTCTCGCCATCCACCGCAAAAGGGACACAGTCTCCGGGACAATAAATTCACTATATTAGGAGGACCAATAATCGTAGCAGTTGTCATGTCTGGATCATAAATGGTGTCGAAAATCCGACACCGTACTAAGGACTAAGGACTAAGGACTACCTGGTTAGAAACGTGGCAGTGAAGATGATACCTAGAGCTATCTCAACCGGTCAGTTAGTGTATAACAGTGTATCAGCATGTAACACAGTGGGATGAACATTAGTCTCGCAATTTCCTATTCGAGCGGTTCCTTAGGGACTTGAAGGCCATGGGAATGGACGCACGAGAGCGCGTCCCTCTGGAGCATTGAAAAGGGTTTGCTATGAAAGAGGCTATAAATGCAAGCGCATGAAACGACATTTATGCATGCATTTCATCTTTGCTTCAATATAAAATGCTATTAGAACAATAACAAAATATTGTATATAAAGTATAACCTTTATTTGCGGCGGCATATGTTTCAATGTCCCCCAAACACTTTGAGGCCCATGAGACAAAAATGTTGAAATTCTGATTTGTCGACTGAAAACAAAGACATTCTAGGGGAAAATCCACACCAGATAGGAAACCAGCACCCTTTGGTAAGTTTTAGACAGTAATTGTTGACAGTATTGCTCCAAAAATTTACTTCCCCTAAGAAATTGATGATATTTTTGGTATTTGTAAGTTATCTACATTTAAAAGCTTTGTTTCAATACAATTCTTGCTTTTTGTTTTTAAGTATTATTTCTTAACGAAAAATGGTTGAGACAATGTTAGATGTTCTTTTGTACACGCCTCTTGTGATGTGCTTTTAGTAAGCAGATGTCGTATTCAAAGTGAGGTTTGAAATATTCATGAAAACCTTTATTGTTTTTGGACATTTATTAATAACTGCCGAGTGTTGCCTTCCTTAGTGCGTTAATTTCTACGAAAAGCATTTTTCTTTCTTTCTTTTTTTTTTTTTTCATTTCATGATGTGGAAAATTGAGTAAGTTTGAGAATGTTTTACTTAAAGATAATCACCCACCAACGTTACCAGTTGTTAGTAGATAGAAGGAGGAAATTTGGAAACGAATGATAACGTCTGTATTAGTCAATATGAGTTTTACGAACAGGTCTGTACGAGTTCATGAAGTTCCTAGACATTATCCATCGACCCATGTACACTGAATACTTGTTCCTAACACAGTGTAGTTCCTCCACTACTTTTGACAGTTTGAAACGCATTTTCATGCGATAATTTTGTTTTTGAATACCAGCATTATAAACGACCTTTACTGCTGCAAGAAATCGTTCATTAAAACGACCTTATATGGCACAAACGATCGCATATTAGTATTTTACGGCACGAATGATTGCGTCATCGCACATTCAGCCAATCGCAGTGAGAGAATCGTGGGGATGTAGTAACAAAGGAACAGCTGACAACGCACAGATGTCAAGTACCCGAGACGACACAAATCTGTTTCGCAGAGTTAAGTTTGATTCTCTTATAAATCTATAATGCTGTTCCACAAAAATTAACGTGTGCAACTCGTTTATAATGTTGCTTTATTGCATTCGTACAAATTTGAAAACTTGTTCCTAACGTGTTTCCCTGTGAATAACAACTTTTCGTCCCCGAAATTCACTCGTACTATTTTTATTTTTATTTTACCTTTAATTAATACAAACTTTAGTTTAGTCGTCAATTGTAAAGGCACTACAATAATTCCCAGCATTTCACTTCTGCAAGTGCACTGGAAACCTCACAAACACGTTTCTTATGGACTTTTTACAGGAGATTCTTGAATGATCCGGCAAAAATAGATCTTCGTTTCGTCGAGAAGAATCGAATGACAGTTATTGATCACCTCTGCAATCCCGCCCAAAAATCATTTAAGGTTTTTAAATTTCTTCACACTTTCGCTATCTTAGTAGATACTGCCTGCTTAGTTGTGTTCCATGAAGTGTTGGAGAACCGGAACCCGATCAATGAAGTCGGGTGTAGCCTGCATATTCATAATTAATTATACAATCGCGACCTATTTTGCCGTTTGTATAGTACTAGATACCTGTTATTTATTTTCATGTTTAAACTATACAAATTCAAATCGAACGTTTGTAAAAGAAGATGCAGTGTTCGAATAGTCTTCACATTTATATAAAAAAAGCGTAAAAAGAAAATAGAAATCGCATTATATAAAAGAGAACTGGCTTTGGACCAGACTTGGCGTGAATCAACGCTTCCGCATCCCGCTGTCGCCACCCGTCACCCGGCCCCCGTCACCCGGCCCCCGTCACCCGGCCCCCGTCACCCGGCCCCCGTCAAATATAGTGAAAATTGCGAGATATTTGCGTGTTAGCATATCTGATTTTTTTTTTCTTTTACGAAGGAGGAAACCGGATTATCCAATATTTGAAAAACATAAAAATTGTTACATTTTCACTTTCTCCTAGTTTCCGAAAATATAAAATATCCGGACACGTGGCTGAAAATGACTTACCAGTTCGTAGCGCCCTCGATCTGTAATACTGGAATTCAATAGGCTGTTGGCCCATTCTTAGCCTTGATGACAGCTTCCACTCTCAAAGGCAAACTTTCAATCTGTTGCTGGAGAGTCTCTTGGGGAATGGAATCCATTCTTCACGGAGTGCTGCTCTGAGGAGAAGGTATCGATGTAGGTCGCTGAGGCCTGGCACGAAGTCGGCGTTCCATAACATCCTAATGGTGTCCGATAGGATTCAAGTCAGGACTCTATTCAGGCCAGTCCATTACAGGGATGTTATTGTCGTGTAACCATTCCTCCATAGGCTGTGCAGTATGAACATGTGCTCGATCGGTTTGAAATATGCAATCGCCATCCCCGAATTCCTTATCAACATTGGGTTTTAAAACATCAACGTTGGCGTGAGCCCTGATAGTGCCACATGAAACAACAAAGGGTGCGAACTCACTCCATGAAGAAAACGACCGCGTCATAACACCACGTTATGACGCGGACGTGTTACGTTGGACGTGTTAGGATACTTTTGATCACAGTGTTTATTAGATGGTTGCGTGAATGTCTTCTATTACCATGGCGCGTGTCAAAATTTAATTTGTGTTAAGAATAAATTCTTATTTCTATGAGTGAATTTTCTGCCTAAATGGAAAGAACCGGCGGATTACGACTACCCAACGGTTCTTACAAAATTTCTGTTTGGCTTTTTTCGCCTTGCTTAGAAGTATTTTCAAATTTAGATAATGCTAAGGAGTGAAATTTATTTAATTTGGGAAGTAGTTTCGTTCCTTTAATATAACTAGATAGGCAGGAAAATTTGTACCAAGGGCTGATTATTGTGAAGCTACTATTGCTAGTGGAAGTAATGTTGATCGAGGGCTAATCTCACCTGTACAGAAGTAAATCGTGGATAACGATTTGTTGGAAAAGGAAAGGAAATTCCTAGGTATCGTTGCATTTTGGTTATGAATATTACTCTCATACGGCGATGAATTGTTCGTGTCACACGTTCGCTTCCCCGTTTTTTTTATGTGTAGTGTGTATTCGCTTTGCCTGTGAATCCAGTGATTTTACGACGTGTCACTAAGTTATTGTGTTGTTTTGCAATTTTATTATTAATGCTTTTCTTTTCCAACTGCTTTGACACGTGGTCTGCGCGCAGGATAACCGCTACCACTGTCGCTTTTAGCAAGGCGCGGCATGCTAACTCGTTAGAAAGTATGCGGGACGGCGTGTGTGTTGCCGGCCAGTGAAAAGGAAGACGGCGTCAATGAGTGTGTCAATGAGTATTGTTTACGGGCGTTTCAACTACGTAGGTCATTTGTCCCTTAAGTATAGCGTACGTTTTATCCCGGGATGTGGCGAGGTTCCGCGCCTACCGAAACGCGAATTTTAACGCTTACCCACGCTTTAACTATCTTCCGATTTAAACACAGCAGTTCCAAGGTATGGAGCTAGACGGAGAGGGGGATTCTGTCAAACAATCGGGAGCTTCGTTACGACTTAAATTTGTGGTATTGAAGCTCCTCAATGGATAACAATACCCCCTCTCCTTCCAGCGCGTGACGTTGAAGTGCTACTGCGTTTAAATCGGAGTATATTGAGAACCTGCCCTCCCCCACCTACAGGGAATTCCGCCCAACGGGGCACCACGCCAGGTTGAACAAGGTGTAAGCTCCCGACTTGTTCGCCGTCATATACTCGTATGGTAGTGTTAATGCAGGAAAGTGTATGGAGCGAGAAGGGGGTTGTGGATGAGGAAGGAATAATCGCGCACGGTCCATAGCCCGATCGAGAGGGATTTCTCTGACATTCGCCTGATATTAATCGGAGAAACCACGAAAAACTTCCGAACAGGGCACCCGATCGCTAGAATTTGTCTCCAAAAAGTGATAGTTGCTAGCTTCGTTGCTGATGTGGAAACTTCATCGCCGTCGATTCGCGAGCCCTAGGACCTCCTGGTGAGAGATGGCGCAGAAGCGCCGCGTTGCCGCTGAGCTCTGGCAATAAGCGCACGAGGGCAGCGTTGCGCGTACGGCAAGGCTTCACTCGAGCGACCGCAGACGGTTTCCTTCACCTTATCTACGAAATGAAGATCATCCACAGCCCAGCCGAGTGCGTGAACGACAAACGCGAACGTGCATGTGACAAATAAATCACTAAATGTAGGTAGTACAATTATCTCAATGCAATTACAAACTTATTAGGGAATTTACCAAATGGAGTATAACACATGTTTCTGAAAAAAAAAAAACGACAGTAAGATACTTCACGTGTCTGTTTAATGATGGTGTTCCGAAAGGCAAGAGGAATAAGTTCTAACTTTGCTCTTCGCAAATAAGTAAAATTTACTTTTCTTATTAACACCCTTATAGTTACACATAAATTACAAAACAAATTAGGCTTTCTTGAATATATGCACTTAAACACCTCGTTTACAAAATATTTCAATTCTCCTTTTACACTATCTTTTCCTTTTAATTAACTGTTTCCTCCAATTCCTGCACTACGTTCAATCCTTTCTAGACCTCGATGACGCGAATCACGACCAGGCGAGAATTCAAAGCATTATTGAAATATCTTATTGTTTTCTGAAACCTAAGAAATTTCTGCGATTTCAGCGACTCTAGGTAGTAATACTGTGTAAAAAATCTGACCATGCGTTTCTACTACGTCTGAAGCGTCAAATGTGACCGTTAGTTGTGAAACTTTAATTGAGGAACTGTTAATTGTGACCGTCAAATACAAGTTAATCAACAATTGCTTGTGCTCTCTAGACGCGGGGCCATGTGAGGCGATATTGTACGTCTGTTACAGAGAAAACAATCGGATACACGAAAAAAAGACCATTAAAGGAGATTAGGGGTTGTCCATAAATAACAAAACGCTGAAAAGGGGGAAGGGGGTCTGAGGCAGCGTGTCGCTGCGTTGCGTAGGGGTAGGGGGTATGACGTAACATTGATATTAACTTTTTTTGCATTTTTCAACAATTGCTGAAATGATTCCTTTTTTGAGTCATGTACTAAAACATTAAAATATCAAGGTATTTTTTTTAATTTTAGTCATAAATAAACTTAAGGTATAAGTAGTAAATTGTTTCAATAAATGAAAATAACATTTTCAACATTTTTTTGAATCTGAAATACATTACCAAGAAAATATTCAAAACTAATATGAAGTATATTCTGGAATCCGTTTAAATTGGCGCAATAGACTCTCGCTTATGCATCATCCATGATGGAGCGCGAGTGCATAGCTTGTATTCATCCATTTCTCACCCAAGCATTCTCCCTCATTCATTGACTTTTTAATCTCGGGTGGGACAAGAGTAACAGCATTTGTGAATTAATACTCGCCTATCTAGATTCAAACATAGATCGAAATTCAGACATCAGTTTGCGTCATAAAATTAGCCGGAATTTTAAATGCAGCCAGATACCAAAATTATTATCTCCAAAATGTTTTTACAAGTCATTGAAACAGATATGTGAAACATTTTTTTAAATATTGTCTGATACACCTTCATCGTCCTATTTTTAGTTGGTTACGGTTTTTAAATTGTCAAAATGTTTCTCAATATTTCTCGCTGGCTATGCAACATGGCGACCAGTGTCTGATGTGGCTTCCCGAACTGCCCGTGCTGTGGTCACGTGGATCGTGAGGCAAACTGATCCTGCTCAGACCGAGCACAAAGCGGTGCGCCTGAGTAGCCACTAGTCTCTTCCCACTATGCCTGGGAGCAACCAGATAGAATATACTGCACAGTATATTCTAGCTCGTTGCTTTCCACCATGTGCAGGCGGCGGTGCTGCACCGGAAGTCCGGTTCCCTTTTCACGCGCACCGCGCTGGGCTGAGCCGGTGCCTCTGCCGGAGCGGCTGCGGCTGTGCTTTGTCGTGCAAAATTGACGTTATCTTGTCGTAAAAGTATTTTAAAATATCGGTTTTTTGGAAATTTTCCTTATTTCTTGTTAATTCTCACGTGTTCACTCAGTTCCGCGAACACAAATCACATTTTCATAAAATTATACAACACCTTATTCAAAGATCTAGTATCAAATGACAGATGTGGCAGATTTCGTTATGAAAAAAAACTGTTATCTTCAATAATGTTTATATAGAAGAACGAAAAAATTAATTATCGTAATTTTCAAAAATTCCGAAATTTTAATAAAAATCAGTCCTGCGTAATGTTATAAGCACACTTTGCTTTAATTACTTACGTTACATAAATACTTTGCTTTATTCCAGAAAAAAAAGTTCATTAACCTGATCAATCGGGGAATATTAGTGTTTGCGAAAATCCTCTGAGCGGTGTATGAGTTATATATGCTTAGAGTATTCGCAGACCGACAGATTGAGAAAAAAGCGTTTTCGGTATCAAAGACCCACGATACGTTATTTGACTACACTCCGTATCGACAAAGTAATTTACTATGAGTACATTTAGGAGCCAGAAAATTCCATTTTGTAGGTATCAGAGACCTACAAAACTGGTTTTTCTGTTGAAAAATAGACCCTTGTTCCTGATGCATTTCATAACATGTTATTCCAGGAAATTGATACAAGAACGTAAATTAAATAATAATAATAATAATAATAATAATAATAATAATAATAATTAAAGACCTACTGGATATCATTAAAAACTTGGGTAATGATGTCTTCTTCCCCTCTAGCGACACCCGTGCCTACAATAACCTTTAATTTCTGCATTTCCTTTATTACATTTACGTATATCGAATGGCAATAAAAATGTGTGAATCAATCATTGTCTCCATTTATTCTGCAAGAAGCAACGACGGCGTCGGTGACGGGATATCAAACCGGCATAGGTGTCCTTTCGAAACTTCGGAGGCCGAGAGTAAAGGGTAAAGCAATGCATTTGCCTGACAAATCTGAGCTTGTCGGAGCGCGACATTGTGTCGAGGCGCTGGCAGCTGTGAGTATTCCTCTGGCTGATTCTGGATTCGATGCGGACGGGCGTGAGCGTATAGCTGCGAGGGCTCCGCGTGGGAGATCCCGGGCAGAGGCGATCCCAAAGGCGCGCAATGGGTCTTGTGAGTCGTGGTAGTGGTTAGGAAACATGTTTACTAGCCTCAGGGATACGGGTTCAAACACCATGTAGGTGGAGATTTTTACCCGGCTATGTCCTATTCTGGTCAATTCTGATGTTTACTTAGTCTCCTTTCAAAATTACTAAAAATGGCTTTATTAACTGTAAATATTGGGGAAAATACGATGATGAAGCATGGCGCTTGCCACGCCTTCTTTTCCAACTTCCAGAAATGCGTATAAAATCTTCGAGGTCCTGGAAGATGGGAAACGAATTCCTAAAACGCTATATAGGCCCAGTCTTAATCTCTCGTAACCCTAAGCAGGTGATCCTGAAATACAAAGGGAGAAAAATGTTTTAGAGTGAAAAAGTTTGATGTGTTGATGCAAAAACATCTTGTGCGGTTATGTTTCAGTACGTCATGCCACTAAAAATTTCAGCCCGTACTGTTATTTTGTTTATCGCGAGCACTTTAGTACGGCTGAAACTGCTGTCTGACGTTCCTGGTGTTTTAGGTCAGTTTGTCTTTAGAAAAGAGACTTTTTGTATTGTATAGTTTGAGTTAAGATTTTTGATGCAATTTGACATGGAATAGCAAAAGAATTAAGACCATAAGGTTAACTCGAGTAAATAGCAAAGAAATAACGTTCAACATCAGAACCTCTTTTGAAACACGGGCCATATTAGTTAGTTGTCAAGAGGTATTAAACTTAGTTTTATTTATTTATCCTTATTCTGATGTGCTCCAAAATTAAGAAGCATTCTTGCTACTGTGTTTATCGGAATTAATGTTTACGCAAGGAGCGAAAAACTTAAATAACTGTAAATTGCTCGTCATTCACTTTTTTTAACTCGTGCCAACAATAAAAACATTCTTCACAAGAGGAAAAAACTACTATACAATAAGTATATCACGACTACTAGTTCTCGGATGAGCGCTATGATCAAGAAATTTGTTTTCTTAGCTGAAAATTTTGAGAAAAAATCAAATAGTGTTCCAGAAAATATACAAGATAAATTTCAAGTCCTTATGGTGGAAAGCTGGATGAATAAATGAAAAATTTGAAAATCGTGAGTTTTGGGTTGATTTTTACCTTTTTTTCATTTTCTCAATATTCTGAGAATAAATCGCGGTCTGTGGAGAAATTTCGTCGCCTTCTCAAATCTAGACACACCTTGTGCCTGGGTATTGATGGAATATATTTTCAATTATGTGTGTAGAAATTGCTGACTTAAATAGTACAAAAGAGTCGTGTGCAAAGGTGCCCTTTCCAAAAACGATAAAAATGATGTTTTGAACTATGTTCCCTATAATCTAAATTTCTAATCATGGCAACGCTTTGAGTAGCAAAATCCCCAGAATTTTGTCCTGAGAAAATGAGGCTTTGTTGGAAATAGACATTGTGGTATATCTGGAGTTTAGGGTGCCACCGTTTCCTTTGGTTCACTGATCCGATTCACTAGAGGGGAATCGACTCACTGAACTGAATTCTTGTTTACTATTCGCATGTTGTAGTGTTCACTGTTATCGCTAGAATTATAATTTCTATTTAACACTCACATGCTACGTAAACTATCATTACTACTCAAAGTCAATATTTTATTACCAAAAAAGCAACTTATGTACTTAACACATTTTTGTATACTCTAGAATTCGCAGTATATTTCACTAGTACTTTCTACTTAAACATTTCTATTATTGGGGGCTATCGCCCCCCCCCAAACCCCCATTTTAATAATATAAAATCAACTAGACTATTTTTTCAAATAAACAATATATGTTAAATATAGCAGTGTCTTAT
Source organism: Gryllus bimaculatus (assembly GCA_017312745.1). Lineage (NCBI taxonomy): Eukaryota > Metazoa > Arthropoda > Insecta > Orthoptera > Gryllidae > Gryllus > Gryllus bimaculatus. The sequence continues at coordinate 2,017,693 of BOPP01000186.1, forward strand.
TAGAAAAAAATCAACTCACATAATCACTGAAATTATACAATTTTAATAGTATTCAAAATACTATGGTAGTAATATTAGTGTAACGTGTCTGTACTAATTACGTACAACATCCTTATAACACGAGAAACTTCAATGATTCATCAACGTATCACCAAATCTGCTTGTATCTGAAAAAATACACACTTTACACACAGACATTTACACGCTATGACCATTCTCGCCTCTGACTCTACAAATCCACTCAACCATCTGTTCTTCCTTTCTCTCGGTAAATTTCATATCTTTCTTGCATACATTACATAAATGTCGAGACGCAAGAAAACCCACTTTCTGACACCACTGAATCACATTCAAACTTTCCTCTCGGCGCAAATCATAAATAAATCCTGAATTCATACCATCTCGGTATGAACACACAAAACTATTAAACAGCACTTGAATGCAAAAAAAACGCATACCAGCCACCAAAGTCTTAACAATTTTACAATTCATAAAAGTATGAAGTAAATAATTTTGTCATGGTAACAACTAAATGTGTTATTAGGAGGCTGTTTTCTTAGTAAATAAAGTCTATATTTGTAATCCATTTCAACCAGCAAGCTAAAGTCTTAATTTTGTGATTTGAAAGAGAGTTGTGAAGTATAATTTAAGATGTGAATTGAAATTTAAAATGTGTCGTCTTGAAGAAAAAATGTTTCGTAATCGGAAAAATGTATAACTTTATATGACATAGTCAAATTGTGTATATATTTATGCTTTGAATCAATGCCAGCAAAATTATTCTGTAGTCATTGAAATGAACAGCGCAACTATAATCTTGTGAATCACGAGATTAGTAAACCGAATCAGTGAACCAAAGGAACTGGTGGCACCCTAAACTTCGGATCAACCGACATTGTTTAACACTTCTAAGTTTGGAGGTTAAAATATTTTTCCAATTTAATATTAGTTTTTTTTTTAACTTTGTAACCTAATGCATTAATCATATGTTAGTATTTTTGACCAAACACAGAAAATACATTTTTGTTCTACATTGGCGATTATTCTTGTTACAAAACTGGTAATTTCAGAGATTAATATTGAAATATTTCAAATAATTACGTTACGTTACTTTTCACATTCACTTAACCCCTTGTTTACAATGATTAGGTTAATGAAAGTCGAAATAAAGTCATTTGTTTAAATGCAACACATTATTTGCCTTTTGGTTTGTAGTTGAGTTTTTAAAAGTGTGAACAGTTTTGACTAGTTGGGGATGGCCAAGTTTGCTACAAGATTATTCAAAAGCTGATTTAAGTACATTTTTTACGGTAGGTAACTCTTTTGTCAATTTGTATTTTTATTTCATTAATTTGTATAGACCTTTTCATGTAAACATTATTCCTGTTTTTTTTATTACAATCTTTGTTCTGATAAAGAGAAATCATATTTTCAAACTTTAAACACATTCATTACTTTTTTCACTTGGGAAACTGGATAACATCATGTGAAATAAGAAATCAGTTTGTTGTGGTTGTGAAAAACTACGTATACAAACAAAGGTGGCAAACAACAGCTTCAAAACGTAGTGTATTTTGTGGTTATGTTCCTGGAGGAAAATGGTATTTGCATGTAACACCTGTTCTCGTCATGTGTTGACCATTTAAATGTGCATCACTCCATGAGAAAATACTTTACTTCAACATTTTAAATTAATTCTTAAAAAACTATCACCTAGTTATATCGGGAATAAGCCGTCATTGCATGTCGGTTTGGAGTTTTAAGTCATCGTATCACTTTTAAGTTAAAATGGTTACATTAATTTTAAATGACTATAGAATTATTACAAAAACTGCATATGTGCGAAATCATTTTGTAAAGAATAATTTGAAAAAGGGCTCAGTTCTATACTGCGAAAGAGCCATGCAGCAATTTTCCATAAGGTCCACATGAGAAGCTGCATTCTACAAGCCTGGACAAAGGTTGGAAGAGAATAGTTATTTCAACGTCCGTATTATTAATATTATTCACAGTATTATTGCATTTGTTAATAAGTTAACTTTGAATATTAGGATCCAAAGATAATTGTTTGAAATGCAACATTTATACGAACAGGAAGGAGCATGGGAACTTGAGAACAAACCTAATAGTGTCTGACTATAATAATAGTATTTTTATATAATTGTATAATAATTACATTAGATGGTTGTAAATCGGCTTAAGAGAAGCGGAAAATATGACTAGATTGAACTTGAAATAATATCAATCCGAATTAAGCGACGAGAACCTACACTGATTTTGCAGTTGTTGTTGGTACTTGGAAAAGCTCTGGTGGCTATGGTTACTCGTATAAATAGAGACCGGAAGTTTATGCATTTATTTTACCTAATAGGCAGATTAAAAGGCTTTTTTTGCTAAAAAGAGCAGTCACAAACACATTTATTTTTACGATAAGGCCTGCAAAAATACATTCTGGCTAAAGTAGGTGCATAAAGGCATGTTACCAATGAAAACCATTTAAAAGGAATGATTGTAGCAAATTAATGAATCAAATTATTCACAATTTTTATTATAATCTAAAATTTTCATTTGCACCTATGTAGAAGGAAACAATACACCTGACCTCTCGGGATGATGACTACGAACTAGTTTCACACGTGACGCTGTCTCTTTGAAATGCTATTTGGACATGCTTTTGAATCTTGAAATGGCATAAGTGAAAACAGACGTAGTTTGTATTCTTCGCGATTGTGTAATCCCCAGCACCGAGAAGAGTGCATTACATACAGATAGCTCTGTCCTCAAATGTGATTCTCGTGATGGAAATAAGTTTGATGTCATTAATGAAGAAAAGTTACTAGTGTCATCTTCCTTTCTCATTTAGATTTTTAACTCCACCCGGCCTTGAAACCTTCACTTTCACAGAAAGACAAAGCACAAGACATGTTTTCATCTTGATCGAGGTCTGTACTAGGAGAAAACAATGAAAATAATGATGAAAAAGAAAATAACAAAAACAAAGAAAAATATTAAAAATAGACATAACAAGCTAAAATAGGGGAAATTGAAAAATGAAAGTCTATTAAAACAACTCTAGAAGTTCAATTAAATGATTTCTATTGTTAAGTCATACAATCGTTACAATAAAAAGACATTTTGCCAAATTTCCAGGTTCTAGTCATAACAAATTATTTCATTCTTCCCGTATCAAACGGATTGAGGGCTCAAGAAAGCATGCGCGAATAATGCTCTACACTACTGAAGAGACAGGTGAAAGAAAACAGAAAGTAAATTTTAATTATTTTTTCTCAAAATTATAATTTTGGTCATAACATCCTGAACGCAGTAAACGCATGATATGTTATAAATAAGACTTTCCATTGTAGTTTATTAATTTCATACCATATACTTCAAAATAGAAAGAATTGTATCCTTATAGTACAATTTTTTTCAACTGCACATTTACTCCTTTTTTTCTTAAAGTATGAATTCATAATTTACTCCTTTTAAGGAAATAACAATAACACACTGATGTTACGGAAGGTAGCAAAATGGTTTTCCAAAATGAATAGTTCGCTTCATATTTGCAACCTCAGACTCATTTCACAGTTATAAAATATTCCAACTAATCTACTGGAATTAGTTACTGAGTACTTTACTATTCTATTCTGTAGGTCAATATACCGTTATATGTAATATCATATTTCACTACACTGAATCTCTGTAATTTTGGTTTCAATGGCTGCCATATTTGTATAAATTGATAGCAGGCATTCAGGCCTGTGGAATGTAATAGTTGCTCTTGGTAAGCTAAGGTCGACATTTGATAAATCGATAAAAATAATTGCATAAGATAAAGCGAGCAAAGATGGACTATGGCGCGTTCTGCTATACGCTGGGAACAGGCGTATCGATGAATTTAGCATTTGCTACACTATGTACAAGTATGATTTGCTTGTTTTCTATTATGGGCCCGTTGTGTTGGTAGTCTTCCTGCAATACGTTTCCGAAACACCTGTCTTTTGCGTTTGGAAATTGCTTGGCTAAGATAAAATGTGTATAGATCAGTTTGTCTTTTTGTGTCCATTCCTTTTATCTCGTTTGTCATCATGTTAAAGATGCAAATGCAAATTATAGTACTGACATGAGGTAAAATTTGATTTTAAGTGTACAGAATATATTTAGAGTACTGAAAATAAATTTATTATGAATAATATGTTCGTGGCGAAGTTGTACACGTGTGAAAGTATCGTACAAAAATGACTGTGAACGTTTTAAAAACCCGATATTGACATTCTTATAAAGTGACTGAATATATTGAAAGGAACTGTTGCTTGCTTATGATTTGCTTATGATTTACGAAATAATAAGAATCGCATTCCCATACTTTGATTATGTAAATATGAATGTATTTTGTGTAAAATCAACTTGCAAAGAAATTATCCTTCCCTCGCAGTGTCGCAGCATAAATGTTGAATACAAGAGACCTCATTACAGTAAATGATGGACCTATCTGGGGGTGTAATGATATGGATTTAGCCTAGCTCCAGCATATGCAAAGTGTTTTTACCATTATGCTACTATCGATGCGAGGAAGAATCTTGGAGAAAAATACGGACGTAATGTTTTTCTTATAAGATTTTAAAATTGAACAATTCAAGTCAAGTCTGTTATTAATGGGGTATTAGTGTGCTAATGAATATTTTAAATGCTATCAAAATAATATAATGGTTTCGGATATTCGAAGTGAATGTTTCACGTGTGTTAACACGTTCGAGTCTACAATCAAGTTTTACAATCAGATTTATAACTACATCTATAACAAATTTATTTGTAAAGAGTCGTAGTAATCGTCTAATGTTTGACACCGATAAAATTGTAGTATTATTAGTAGGTAAAGAAACATAGTTTCTCAAATTGAACCTTATTATTTTTTGCAAATTGTATTACAGAATACCTAATCTTGGTGTAAATAAGGATGGATTTTCTAAAGAACGATTATGACGTATTTCTAACCGTCCTAATTTCCAAGTGTCAACAATGAATAGTGATAAGCAAGTGTTTATATAATTGACTGTGAAGATGTAGTTAATATGGAAAAAGAGGATGTGGGGTTTCTAAGCCACAATAGAAATAAAATACTTCGCCACATACATTAGCTTTACCAGTCCCGGCATCAGCAATGAAATGACTTACGAAAGATTGTCTCCAAACTCTTCAGTCAGTACAAGCAGCAGGAAAAAATGTTTGAAATAAAAGCACGTTGTTCGAAAAAAAATAAGGGACCGTCGTGTGGCTAGAGTTGTAATGCAATCCGTGCTCTAAGGCCATCGCCTCCCGGCAGCGACCTTGACTGTGCGCTCGTAGAGACTACTACGTACGGCGTTGAGGCGGCTACGCAGCTCAGCAGGGATATCGTGTTTCCGTGGCCGCTCGTTGCCAGCCTCAAGGGGGTGTCATTTGCTTGATTATTTCGCAGGAGGCCGCTCTTCATTACAGTGAACACAAGCGATTAGGGAGTTGTGATGATGAGCTGAAGATGATGTGTTGCTGTTGAGTGCCACACATTACCAACAGGCAGAGTTTGGCTCAGAGCCAGCATTGCCGCGGTCTCTGCAGCAGGGAGCACGAGACCTGACGGTGAAGGATTTTCTGCACTAGTTGTATGGGTAGGTCGAATTCAGCCGCTCTCTGGCGGAGAATTCCAACGGCCGGCTGCTCTGATGGGTAGTTTTCCGTGGTTTCTCCGGTCGAGTCCTTGCGAATGCCGAAACATCACTCTCACAAACGGGCCCCAGCGATTTATCCTTCCCCTTCTTTTTCGTGTCATCTCCCTTACACAATTTCACTCAATGCATTATTCTACCACTGACGTTGGTAGACACCCCCAGCGGTGCACCACTCCAGTAAATGTCTGAGGGGGATATCCGTTCTCGCCGACGTGTAGGTGGGCGCTGGATATCTCCACCCATGGGGGAAGCATCGTCCGCCAGCATCTCAAGAGCTAGCGCGCCCTCAGCTCTTTTTGGAGTCGTATTATCGCATGGAGAGATAATAATTACTTAATGCACTCTCGGAAATTGTTGCAAGCATTTATACGGTTTCGTATTGACTGATTCAAATCACAGCCATGTTACCCGACAAGATTTTCATCGTTGAATATTCTCGCATTTAGGATTTACGCTAACCTCGTTCTGAGGTGTCAAAGTTCGATCAACCATTCTACCGATTTACATCTTCCTGCATGCGAGTTGTAGAACAACAAAAATTAAGAGCGTAGGCTTCCTCGGCCGGAGTCAGTATATAATTGGCTGTCCGGGTGACGCCGCGTCCATGGCAAAGGTGCCGACGTTTCGATCGCCTTTCTGCGACCTTCCTCAGGCTGCATTACGTCGGCACCTTTGCCATGGACGCGACGTCACCCGGACAGCCAATTATACACAAACAAAAATTACCAGCAATAAATGCGATTTGAAACGAAACACTATTTTCATTTAAATAATCTTTAATGCACGTGCGTTATTGTTTGTTCTTTCGTTATTTGTTGCTTTTTATTTGTTTGTTTCTTGTTATTTTTAAGTTCTTTCTAATTCTTGTCACCAATCTCGATCACGTATTATTTTTTCGGGTTTCCTTTATTAATTGCAAAAATGGCTGATATTTTGTTTCTTGGGACTAAAATTAATTTTCTTCTCCCTTCCTACTTGTCCAACAGTTTTACATAGTTTTTAATATTAAATCAATAGAAAACGTGTAGGACTCTAATAAAAAACTCTTACATTTTGTTGTGTATTCGTATTTGCGTGTTTAGTATGCCAGTCATGTGTACACGTGTGTTGTGGGAAACGTAAAACTTGTGTCGCAGTCTGGCCGTCTGTCTGGCCGTCTGTCTGGCCGTCTCTTTACATTAATGTTTGTATGAATACATGTGCTTTAAATGATGTCATATAAAATTTCTCAAAAACTACAGTTTTCTGTGAAAAATAGCCGAATATTCCGCATTTTCTGAAACTCTTAAGCGCCATTTTCTCATAAGCAGCTCCATATTTTTTTCTTCAAACATTTCGAAAGTATTATGCAAATTGCACTCTTTAATATGACGGAAAGTTGATTTCGGGGTATTTTTTTGTTTTATCAGAAATTACGCTGTTGTTATGCATATTTATGGCAATTTGTAACCATTTGTATTTGTGAGTTAAAGTGATTGAAATGACATTAAATCAAGTTTTTCGAAAACTCAAAACGTGTCTGTTGAAATGTGCTTAAATTTCGAATTTACTGTAGCGCTTAAGCGCCATTTTCTTAAAAGAAACTGCAAATTTTTCAAAGAAAATTGCAATTTAGGACGAGGTTTTACTGTTCTTTAATATTCTTAAAATAATATTTACGTTATTTTATTAGGAAACCAAAAATGTTTTAAACAGTTTAAAGAAATGTACTTTAGGCGGCGATATATGACAGCAGACAAGAGTATGTGGCATAGGAGAATAGCTAGACGAGACCAACGAAAATGAAAAACTAACACGGGAAAGTCTGTGCCATTCAGTTGCACCACTAGTTTGTATGTACAATGTAAAACTCTATCGGCAATATTTCTTCTCTCCGTAATGGGCAAATTGAATCATGAATATTCTTCCAAAATGTTCTGGCACCTATTTTTATAAAGTCTACCATTATATTACCCAATTAGGGGACCTTATTTCTCTTCAATATTCTTATAACTGCATACGTTGCATTCTTTGTGAAATCTGTAAGTTCCAGGTCTGGTACAGAACACTTTTGTGAATTGATGGATTTCTTCACCTCAAAATGTGGTGAAAATGCTCTGTCTAGCTACTCATTATCTTACCTTACGTATGCTCTATATCCACACGTAAATACTTTAGGTTTTTAAGATTTTATATATATTTCCGAATTTTCTAATTTTATCCCTTTCATTTAATCGTGTATCTTTAAAATGTTCTTCTACATATTGCATACGTTTGGTTGAGGCCTAAGGGTATAAAAGTCATTCGGAGAAAGAAAGGACAATATGAAGAAGAAGGTGTAGATTACATCTATTGTTCTGCTGTAGTTGTGTAATGCAACTGGCCTTTATTGATGAAATTATGAAATAACGTTCTTTATTGATTTGGATTCAACGAGAATAAATGAATATTTATCGATATTTATGAAGCATTATTTTCCTTCCCCTATCCCACGCTGATGAAACGAGGGAAATATTTGTCCAAGAATGGGTTGTTCTTAATTGCATAAATTAGTTTTCCAATTATTTGTATTTGTTTTTTTAAGAGGGAGGGCGATATTTACTTTTGTTAATTGTGTCATTAATGCATTAGTTTCTCAAGAAATGAGAATTAGGAAAACTCGAGGAAACGAATATAACTTGTATATGATTTTATTTCAACAAATCCATGGTGAGAAATATGGGGGAACTGTCGTGGACAATTTCTTGCTAGTGAAGAGTAATGGTAACGATAATAGAAATGACATTAGCGATAACAGAAGGTACACCATCATCACAGAAAATAATGATTCTTAGAATTGGGCACTCAAGTACGCCGGATTTGTTGCACATTATATCGTAAATTGTTTGTTCCTGATAATGCAAAAAAAATTTATACCATTTCTAACCGATTACTAGGGTCCGATTTCATCTGTTCGTAACTGTAACTTCAAAAATAGCTCATTTATGTGCTGAGAATTATCTGGCTTCAAATGCTTTAGAATGATACAAGGAATAAACCTAACACGTGTAAAAATCCGTCGACTTTAACTCATACGTGTGAAAGTTTGATAATTAAAATAATTAGCATATCATAAGACAATAATTGTTTACAATTCGTATGTCATTATTTTACCAATAAGAGCAGGGTCGTTGTTCCTGCTATTTCTAAGAAAATAACATACCTGCATTCATTTGAAATTCAAAGGCAGATAACCTGCGTTATGAGTCACGCAGATTGCAAGTGGAAAACACGCCACGTGCGAAACAGTTGAGCGCGTATTGTGGGCGGCCCGGTTTGAGTGCTCGTCAGTAACTGTAACGGGCTGTGAATGCCTTGACGATGACGTTGGGGCGATGGCTGTCGGGGATAGAGTAATACATGAGCAGATAGAGCGTGCTTAGAACCCCCGATAGATAGGGGTTCTAAATATTTTTTTAATATGTGAGGGTATTTTACTATTATATTTTATTATTTAATTTTAAATAGAAAACGGTCGGTAAAGCTTTCTAACAAAAGCCACCAACTCTGCTTTTGGTGGAAGAGTTGGCGGTCACGTTCAGATTGATAAAAGCTGTTGTCAACTGATATGGTGACTTTGGCAGTTGTGCTGGTGGGAATTTTCCTATAGTTGGACAGCGACAGCGACAACCTATACCTCATCTTCTTTGGAGGGCATGAGGATTAACGCCAGAATACGCCCTTTGGACTTTCGACTGTGGAATCTGGGTAGAGCGCTTCCCTCGTCTAGAAGTTATAAACTGGAAGGTAGCTTGAAATTTCTCTCGAACCACACAAATGAATACAAATCGTCTGAGATAGATGAGCGACAATACCGATGCCTCTGCACCTTTGTTAATCGGAATATCCTTGTATTCAAGTCCTGACAGTGGCGTATTTTCGACACTAGCTATATATCTTAGTCGAAATCGATTACTGTCTGGAGAAGAATTCTAGGGATCAGCTCCTCTGATCGGTAATTTCCATTTCTATCACAAGCAGGCGAATAGAAGCAGAACCCTTGCAAACGGATTACGGGCAACATGGAATCTTTCCATCATCCTTATCTTCTCATCTTCCACAACATATGCACGTACACTTACACTTACTGCAGTGCCACATGCCGGGAGAGAAGTCAGTAAATTAGAACTTGACCCGATAGGGTTGGTGACCCGCTGGGGGATATCCTGAATGGGAGAGAGGTCAAGAAGCCACGGTGTAGGTTAGCGCCAGATCTCATTTTTCAGCTTGGGAGGGAGAGGCGTCCGCCCCATAGGTTATTACAAGCATTACACTTATGGAACGAATGACCTAAGTAGTTGAGGCGTCCAGAATCCATAAAAGCTCCCTCACGGACGGAACTCTAACTCCTGAAATCCCTCCTCCTCTCTCCAGTCACCTCTCCCTGTTGGCACAGTCGTCGTAAATATAGTCCAGAGTTGCAGGAAACCGGCTGGGAGTTCCCAATGCTCCACCAAAGCCAGGGCCTTCCCCGCTGCGGCACAGTTGGCGTGGGAGCAGTGCACACGCGGTGCGAGGTGCGAGGCTTGGTGGAGGCAGACGTTGGTGACGAAGGCCGGCATGTGAGGGCGCTTGAGAGCTCGCTGGATGAGACAAAATGCCTCCGGAAGTTTTCAATGAAGTTATTTGAATAGTTCAATCGGAACGCCCTTGTAAACTTGTGAAATGTAAAATAACAACTTTGCGAAATGCGCAATGGGGAAGTTGTGAAATGCGCAATGGAGAAGTTGTGAAATGCGCAATGGAGGGCGTGCGACCTTTCCTTTATCTCCATTGTTATATGTTTTCCCTTTACACAGACACACACCTATAATACAAGCATTACACTACCCACATATCAGGTGGCCGACCGGGAGCTTAGAGCTTGAAAAGATACCTGGAGGGGAACTCCTCGCAAGTGTACATGTAGAACATGTATGTCGGCGCCCATCTCGCCATCTAACGGAGTGGACCAATGGCGGAAACGTCGATCGGCTCTCCTAGCTCTCGTTACTCTGCCTCCGTATAAATACAAGAGAAAACGAATCCAATATGAAAAACAGTAATGTTGATCCTGTTCTGAACATTAGTGTTAATTGTCTAAAATAATTGATGTACGTCCTCGACACATTCTTAGTAATGCACCAGAACATTTGACTCACAATCTCACACCACCACCACCTCACATCCCTGCCGTTATCCATCCACGCATCGTAATGACCAGCCAGCGATGTGATCTACCAAGAAAGAGGATAAAAGACGTAGTGTCTTCCCTCGCCTACTCTCGGAAATGGGAGTGGCGCTCATCATAGTGAGGAATCTTTGGTGCAGAGGGAGGTAATTGAAAACTACCACCGAGATCACCTGTCCAAGGAAGGGGGGGGGCGTGAAATGTGTCAATCTTCTCCCTTCCTGTGCGCTTGCCTACCGAGCACGTCATTCGCCATCAGTCGTTTGAACTCCTACTACACTTCAAAACGCTTCAAGTTGTGATTTTCTTTATTATTTTTTATGGTACCTTTGGTGCATGATTTCTGCAGGAAATAGATTTCACCAATATTTCAATTCTTCCATTCGGTAGAGAGGTTAACAAATGGAGATAAATGTGAACGATCATTACGAACAAATGAGTGCATTCGCTAATCGTTCACGAAAAGAAACTCTTCTCAATACCTACAGTTGGGCGAGTCGCTTTATCGATCACGTACGTAAGAAGGCAGTCGAAAAACGCCCCTAGTGCTGGGAAATCGCGTGGATCCTCCTTTCGATAACGGGTTTATCCCTTATCGGATTGGCGAGGCGACGCCCGTCGGCTGTTGGCGTAGAGGAGATAAAATAGTCAAATGAGAGTGAGGGACCCGATGTATTGATTAAAGCGGCGACTGAATTTACAATGCTCAGCTGAGAGGTCGTGGAAGTTCGAGGTCTCTATTCATTTATATATTAGGAGTCGTCCATAAAGTGTACGTAACGATAAAAGAGGGACAGGGTTTGAGCTACGCTGCAGTACTTAGGGGTAGGGTGGGAATTCGTTTAGTGTTACGTAACATTAATATTTTTTAACATTTTTTACGTGTTTTGTAATAGTTCCTTTCTTTGAGTATTACACTAAAACATTAATGTGTTAATTAATTTGTTTTAAAAACATAAATAAAGTTATTAAAAGATTCTACAATGAATGGACATATTTCTTATCAGTTTGTTTAAGGAATCTGTGAGATTAGGACGAAAATATTCGAAACTCATCTTCGTATATTTTAGAATCCAATTCAATTAGCGCAGTAACCGTCACCCATGCGCCATACACGACGACGTGTGCGCGGCTTTTGAACAGAAATTCTCTCGCCTAAGCGTCTTCCTTCACTCTAAACTTGCCCCGTATCTTATTGTAAGGTCCAGTCAGCATCGGCAAGTAATAGCGACTTCAATTTTCATAAATGTTCAAAAAAATCAATTTTCACAACACAAATAAAATGAATACTTAGTTTACTGTGCTATCATTTATTTTCACTTCGTGCTTTTACAAGGGGATGAGGGTGTTGTCGCATGCGTTACGTAATTATTTAAGGAGGGTTCAAGCGCGCGATACGTGTACGTTACAGGGAGCAGAGGAGGTATTCAAAAAACTCCAATTTTGCATTACCTAATTTATGGAGGGATTAGTGTTCCTACAACTGTTACGATTATTGAGGACCATTAGTGATGATCTAATAAGTATATGATTGTGATAATAATGTGAATGATTATGATGGAGACGTCGGAAAAACCTGTCGGGTACTCGCTTTGCCACGAATTCCACATTGATTAGTAGGGGATCGATCTGAAGACACAGTCTGAGCGTGGAAGGGCAAGTGCGTTAGCCCTTACGCCTCGTGCTTCCATCACTGTTTAAGATAATACGATCGTTAATTGTTTCGGACGTTCTACGTTAAATGGGACAAACGAAACTTCGATACGGTAACACATGCAACTGCCTGAAGCAATCAAATGATTTAACAGTTGTATGAATGTACTTGGCGCGACACCCCGTGAACGGACTCAGGCCTACCGACGACGTCCCGATCAAATCGAATACAATTTGAAAAAGTCGTCATTTATATCATTTTAATTAGTACTTTTCCGTGTGCTCGTTTACGCATCAATTTTTTTAAAATCAATCGATAACGAAGAAACATCAAAGAAGTTGTCGTCTACAAGAGAATATCAACTGTTCTCAACCGACACCTGTTCGTTTCCGTCGCCCTCACAACTACTATTCGAGAAAATGGAAAGTGACGCGAGTATCTCTAAAAGAATTATATAGTACAAGACGGTATTTATTTATCTGCTTCGTGTCACAAATTTCATTGTTCTGTATGGTTCTCGCTGTGAAGTAACATCGTTTGCATAAAAAACTGCTAAATACGACTAGATTGTTTATTAAATTAGTGCTTAAAAGAGCGTTTTCCTCTATATCTGATATGAAGTATAATTACTTGAAGCGCCTTTAAAACTATCTTCAAGTGCAATGAATGTTGTTTTCCTTTTGAAACGGAAAACAGAATGTCAAATGGCATGTGACGTGCAATAGCAAAAGTCCTGGTACTTTTTTAACGAAAATCTGTTGGAACTATTATAAAGTATCCTTTAAGGTATTGTTCTACAAAAATTACAGTTCGGTTGTTGATACTTAATCTTAGGATGGAATTAAATCATCAACGTTTCAGAAGTTTTGTTGCATCTTTTTATACGTTAGCCGAAATTATTACTTTTATCCAGAGAGTCAATAACTGGGTTTGTAATAGGTAGAGTTTACTCTAGTTATTTTGTATTTTGAGTCCATCTAAACCATTTAATAAAACTATAACAATAAATAAACAATTTTTAAATACTATACTAAAATAGAACATAGTCGAATTTAACTTTCGAAAAAAAATCGTCGTTTAAATTGTGAGACCAAATGTTGCAACAATCTTAACAATTAGTGCTAAGAACAGCACATACTTTCAAAATTTGGTTGAAAGTACTCAAATTTTCGAAAAACTGTACATGACCTTATATTCAAAAACATTCTTTAAGCAACATTTCATTAAAGGAAAAATCTCTCTTTAATATTTATTTATTTAAATTCAAATTAGCTTATTTGATCCTATGTGGCTAGTCCGAGGGCCTTTAAGCAACTACAATACCTACATACTTTCGCGTTCTAATGTTTCGGATTCTGTAATTCAGCCCAAATGGTCTCTCCATCGCATCAAAGCCTAGGAAAAGAGACGATAAGGTACGGCTCAGGAAAAAAACCCTGAAGGGGAAAAACTGCCGTCAGAAGCGAGTACATACTAATCTATCCGACGTTTATTTTAACTATTTATATTCTGGTGCGGGCGGTCCGCCGTCTCTTTCCAGTGCTTGGCCTCCTCAGCACCTGAAATCAAACAGCGCCACAGAAGATCGTCCGCACCAACGCCTCTGCATTCATATTTTCGATCCCCCTTACCTCACCCCCTAATGTGCTTATTACTATTACAGTTTTATTTTATTCATTAATTGACCTGTTACTTACCAACCTGACTGCGACTTATGACTTATTTCTTAACTGTTTACTAACTTAACATAAAATTACTGATTAGCTTACTCATTGTTCGCTTATTGACTTACTATTTATTTCTCTCCAGTCTAGGCTTCGCTCAAGCTAACCGGTGCTGTTTTCCCACTCCCTACTTTAAATTTCCCTAATGGTCGAACCTTTCCTAACAATGCTCCTAATTTTTTTCCGAAATTTAGACCTTTTATCACCTAAAATGTTTTGGGCGAGCGTTACGTTCCTGTTAAGAAGTAGTAATTTCCCATTCCCATCCATTTTCTTCTCATGATTCGGTTGCACAGCAAATTAAGAGGATGTGGATCCAGTCTTCCCTATCACCGCAAAGCACACAGATGCCATTACCACTTGCGTCCTTTAGTCTACGCTGCATCCATCCCCCAACCCTGAACCAAGCGTATCCCCTCTTGCGTCCTTTCCGAGAGTATGTACGTACCTTTCGCAACCCATAACGGACTCGCATGGATTTGAGCTACTAGCGAACGTTTTTCAGCCGTTGCTGCCCAGATCTCTTGCCTTTTAATATCCGCAAGTCTACCGAAATCAGCCGTTCTATCTTACGGGTTCCCCTATCTCCCACCATTTCGGAGAGACGTCTCCCAACCTGCGCGGTCAAGTAGCCGTTTAATTTTGTACGACTAGTAGCGATGGTCGCTTCCCTGCATTGCACTCTAAAGCACCTATGTATAAGTGTGTCAACTTATTCATCTGCCTAATTTAATACAAAGTTTAATAGGTTTCATTTTAAAATCTCTCCAAATTCCTAAATACCGACCTCTCTTTAAGGCTCCGGCATTTGTTGCGCATCTAGACACTCCTAGAATTAATTTGAAATAATCTGTTTCGATGCTTTCTAGTCGATCTATCCTATGCCACTCCCCCGATTTCTGCCCCATAGTTCATGACTGGGAGAACTAACGATTTAACATTGTATCGCACACTTTTACCGCCATTCCGGAACCCTGCGCGCTGCGCAAACGATTTCTTTGAGCGCAATTCTTCCTTTGCTGTGAGCCGTCAATATGTGAGTATTCCATCCCCCATTCATGGACAATTTTGCATCAAGATATGTAAGTATTTTGACGCGTCAATTTCTTCCCTAGCGTAGTACCATTCTCTTTGTTACCCTAGATAAACCATTCTTGAAGACCACTACTTTCGTTTTTTGAATATTTACTTTTAGTCCTCATGTCTCACTATACGTTCTAGAATATTTAAACTCTTCTGTAAGCCCCAATCGTCTCTAACATAAGACTAAATCATCAGCATATAGTAGTCCGGGAATTTTCAGGCCAACAATTACCGCAGCCGCTGTATCCGCTTCCTGTACCACGTCAATAAATCATTTATAAACAAGATAAACAGCAGCGGTGAAAGAGACACACCTGTCTTACTTCTACTGTCGATTTCAACGCAAAAAATATACTGTACGTCACCACAGAAATTTACTTCCCTACTTACACGCCTACAACACTTTTAAAACTTTACGTGAGACGCCTAGCTCATGTAGTTTTCGCCATAAAGCTTCCCTATTAATAGTCAAAAGTCTTTTCAAATCCACAAAAACTGCAATATAAGTGGCCCCGTTTACGCGCCAGCGCCTGTTTTACTTGGGTATCTAACACAAATATATTGTCGGATTGTCGCGAAGCCTCCCTAAAGCCTGATTGCAATTGTGATATTTTACCGTACTTTCCGCCCATTCACTCAGTCGCCCGTTGAGTATTTTACCGAACAGTTTGCTCACGCTGGCAAAAGACTAATTCCGCAATAATTTTGTGGGCACGTACTTACTTCGGTAGTACATATACTAAAATTGGAACGATACAGAGAAGATTAGCATGGCCCCTGCGCAAGGATAACACGCAAAATCTTTAATATTTTAGTTGTAAAAAGTCTCGGCAAAAAATGAACTTTTTCAATTTTCGGAAAATCAGTTTTCAAACGAATGTGAGGCCTACACCATTCTTTTAAACACAATATATATAAAAAATACTATATAAACACTATAAAATAAAAATATAATAAAAAACTGTTTTTTGGTGAAAATTTGAAATTCAAGGGCCGCGACCTCAGCCAGATCGACGAGGAATATCAATATTGGAGAAAATCGGATGAACGGTTTAGCCGCTAGCGTTGTTCACAGACGGACAGGCAGGCAGGCAGGCAGGCGGACGGACAGGATGACGGATAGGCAACGTCGTTTGCCGTCATTCGATTTTTCGGTAGCAAGGACTCACAAAACATGGAATATGGCTACACACCGTGATAGAGGATGTTGTCTTAACTTTTGCAACTAGATTTATCCCTTTTCCGTTATCAGGGCCCTGTGAATGAGAGTATTTCTGCGCAGCATTTCATAATATTATCTCTACTCCGTCCATAGAACGTAACTGTTTGCTACATCGGCACATACATTCTCGTACTTTTTGGTAACTGGTAGGTAAGCAATTTTAAGTTTTAACAACTGATACCTCCATCACTTCAGCCATCACTTGAAATGATGTGTCAGTTGAATGAGTATCACCATGAGATGACTGAGGTCCTAGGATAAAGTCCGATAGTGGTAGGATATTAATCTCTAGCTAGACAGTTTGGTCCAATTCAGCCTATGTCTCTTAAAATACTTGTAGCGATCGACATCTCTGTGGTAGTTTTTCAGTTTTTTACAATCAACACGCGGCGAATGCTGGAGTAGATACACTCTTACACTCACTTAACTTACCACTCTCAAATGCACTCTTTTCGGGAAGCCAGTTGGGAGCTTGTCCGGCTGGAACGGTGGAGGCTGTGGGAGATACCTGCTTGGGGACTTCCTCCGCAAGCCACGCAGGTCGGCGTCGGATCTCCGGCAACCAGTGGAAGAAGATCACTGCCGCCCCCCGTGATGGGAGTTGCACAAAACTTCTAGGACTTAATGTCCTTGGATGTTGACGCGCCCGTAATCGCTCTCAATCAATCGTTTGGGGAGTTTTAAATTTTGGTCCGCTATTGTTTTTTACGGACAAACGTTTTGAGAAAAAGTGGGTATCAGAGGCCTCAAAAACTATATTTGTCTATATTTACCTCGCAAGAAAAAGCGAAATCAGTTTCCCCAATACGTCTTCTTATGTAAAACCACGATACTTTTCCGGCTGCGTTACATAAGTTTTTCTGTACTACAAATTCAAGAATGTAAAAATAATTAATGAATTGTGACACAATAAGTATACGAGCGTATCTGCCGAAATGTCGTTGTCAAGGAAAAGGACGCATCTCAGAAATGTGATGAGTTAGCAAGAAAAGTTTATATCGTGTTGCACAGCCGTTTGTTTCACCAAAATACTTTTTAAGACTGCTGTCTTACGAACCAATCTGCTGACATTTTTACTGAAAAAACATAGTAAATCATCGTACTTCTATAATGATGTGCCACTTTTTCGACGATGTATGGTCGCACGTGCGCAGAATGTGGTGGTGGTGGTGGGGGGGGGGGGGTCGAATCGGCGACAGGGCCGTTAGCCCCTCGGAAGGTCTGGGATCAACGACGAGGGTCGCCCGTCGAATTGGCGGCGTGGCCGACTGCGTGCTTTGTCTTTGTCGTTGCACTATTCGCTCCTTGTTTTTGTGCTACGGTGTCCTACTTCGCTCGGGCCGTATTATTCTAGAGAGATCACTATGGCATTTCCGTATTTCTCGCGTAGATTAACCGGTGTTCCTAGCTTTCCTGCCCTGGGCTACATGCCACATTCACCCGCTTCCCTTCGTTATTCTCATTTGTATTTCAGTCTGTGCCGGAAAGCAAGCAGATCACGTTCGACATCTGTGTGAATAAAATTGGAGTGTCGGATTTAAAAATAATTGCTTGTTTAAATCTCATGTGCAAATTTAGTTGATGTTCATTTTTGGGTGCTACAAATGCACTTCCTTTCTCGCATTTATAAGACTTACGTAGTACAGTATTATAATATATCTTTTGCTGTATTATATGGGTTATATCGCACACGGACGGACGGACGGACAGACTGATAGACGTTTCGCCATAAGCCAATTTTTCGCATTAAACCGACAACAGAAAAGTTTCTGTCTGCATGAATGTTTGTAAAACAAATGCCCTACCTCTTAAAATTAAATTTATGAGAGCACTCTTTCAGTTTTTCGCGAACTGTTTGAAATCGAAATCGTTGAGGAAATTCACGAAAATGACTTCAACATTTTTAAAACCCATTAAATATCCTTCTAAATGCTTATTTCATTCATTCAAATAACGTAATTACGCTGTGAGTAGTTAAATATTAGGATTTCTATCAGACGTTTCCGGGGGAGTGCAAAATTCATCTTTTTACTCTGCACATATTACCCATATTACCAGCAAATATAGCAACGATATTAGTGGCAAACACAGTGGGGCGGAGGCGGGGCCTGGTGACGAGCTGCGAGTGTGATTGGCAGGGAGAAGCTGCCTAGATCACATGGGGTAGTCTGGAATCTGGCGAGCTTAAGATGGAACGCGTCACTAGAGGCCAGGGAGGATCAGGATAGGAAAAGACGGCAGTGCACTATACATAAAATTCATTCCATCTCATTCGTGAAAAGAGGATTGTGATTAATTAATACGTGGGCAATGCAGGATGCTTCAGCTAATGTATTACACTTTTCCGATTTTCTTTTAAACTTTTGAAGTTTTTTAAACCGGCAAGTGTTAAACTACAATTTTGAAGCACTGAGGAATTTGGTTTGCCGACTCAAGCAATTGGTATACGGGTGACGTTTAATGAAAGCTGGTCTGGTAGTACCTGAATTCGAGTCCCAGCATGGACACTTATTGTTTCTGGTTGGAAACACTTTTATGGGCTCAAGTAATATTTTATTAGTGGACTGTGATAAATACGGTGAGGAAGTAAGTAGTAGGTGCACTACTTCTTTTAAAATATGATGATTTCACTCAAAAATTAATCATATTTTCAAAAACTTGTGCATGACTATTTAAATATATCAATTTGAAGAACTGATTTCTTCATCAAAGTAATCTCTATCTTCAATAATGTAGGAGTGGGTCCAGAACATTGGGTCCACAACTTTTGCTATTTTCGAAATTTTGAAGGTTTTAGTGAATATTGGACATGCGCGATTTCTATCAGAGTAATTTGCTCCATTTACGTCTATTAAAACATTTACCGAAAAATTGGGAGCGATTTTTTAGAACATTTCGAAAACGTCTTAGATTTTTTATGTGAAGAATCCTTAAGAAAATACATTTTTAAGGAATGTGTCATGGTTTTTTGGTCATTCAATGAAAATTGAAAATTCAAAAAAAAAAAATTAAAAAACAATGAAATATTCCGAGATTTGCGATCGTAAATTCAAGAGCTAAAACTATTCCGTTTCAATTCAAAGGACCATTACATCTGTCAGATCAAGTGTGGAATATCCAATTTTTCTGAAAATCATTTGAATACTTTAGATGGAAGTGTTGTTCACAGACTCGTTTTGAAAACAAAATACTTTTTTTTCTGTTCAGGAACTCCCAAAGAATGTATGTGCGTCGCATCTATACAGCATTTTTTTTTGTATTACATAACTTTCTCCACACCTATTATTCGAGAAAGAGAATGAAAGTTTCGAGATATATCTAAAAAGTGGCACAGAAGGCGTAAATATGCATAATGGTAATTGGAAATGGTTCATAGAAGCTATGACTTCAAACATCTACAATATTCAACAAAAATAAATTTTCCAAGTTTCAAAAGCTTGAAATACTCGTAGATTTACTCTGTAGAAGAAGCTGGTAAATTCTGGATCATGTTGTGAAAATAAATTATTTGTAGAATTGGACATTATTTGGCGCGCATCATCTGGCATATTCCTATAATAGGAGTAGATAAGAACCCTTTGGACAATGGGTCGAATTAATTAGGATGCATAAATAAGATAAATACGTCTTATTAATGCTAATTTCTCGTGTTTCCTTTTAAGTTTTTGTCTTCGATATTTGAAGTAACTAAGCATAGATTAGAGAGAATTGATTTCGTGTTTCCTGCAATGTAACCTGGGGGTTAGTCGTGAGAAATAAAGGAAATAGAAAATGTGCAGAATAGAAATAAACGATGATTGCGAGATAATGCTCTATAAAGTTTTCTGGAATTGACGTTCAAGGAATATATCTTGGTTTCTGGTATAAGTAACATCATTTTATGTGAAATGAAAGTCGTAATTTTATCGAGTGGGGCGCCTTTTTCGTTTGAAATAGTTCCCACGTTTTCCGCTAATTCTTCTTATCAAGGTTCAGGAATGTTTCATTCGCGTTTTCAGTCGCAATTTAATAATCATAGTCAGCCTGCTTATAATAGTTTATTCTGTCGTTTTATGCTCATGTCATGTATCCTGTTTGCATTATGTCATGTTTTGCTTTTGTATATCTTCAGATTTTCATTGGATATTTTTAATATTTTTATAAATTTTCTAATTGTTAGTGCACATTTAAATCACAATAAATATGGTTAATTAAATGTGTATTACAATCTGTAATTGCTTACTTCGTTCTTCTACTCTATTTTGTAATATTTTACAATAGTCTACACAGGATCGCTAATGCTAAATTTCTTCAAAAAATTATTGTAAAATAATGAGTGATCTATTTAAACTAAGAAGAGTGTTGATGTTCATTGTTTGCCATCAAGAGCCAGTGTTCATGTGCATTGTTTGCCAAACAGAGCTTGGTGCGCTTTATCTTAATTTTATTTATCTACTTTGATTATAGAAAGTCAAACTTTTTCGAAACTGAAATCACAATTGGAGTTTTAGTACACAACTGTTTTAATAATCCATGGTCTACCCTAATCTAAGGCCACATAACAACAATTTAGACCAGTCTGTTATTTTTCGTGTATCATTTTTTTTTTCTTCTACAATCTGCTTTATTTGCAATTTTGTTTCTACTCGAACATTCGGCAAATACAATTGTGTACATACATTATTGACATGTAAAGAAACCATCCAATTCTGGTTCTCTCTAAAAATGGTTTTAAACTAATTGTCCAATTCAGGAGAGAAAAACAAAACAAACAAGAAACAACAATAAACAACATCACATTGAAATAACAATAACACAATAACAAACAAACATACAATAGTGCAAGCATTTGTCACAAAAAAAATATATACAGTAACACATATTTTAAAAGAAAAATATTATTTTATATCTGTGGTCCAGATCAAGAAGATGTACTCTTTTCAATCTTGTCATTGTGCTGTTATCTAAGATGTTCATGGCCAGATGGTTAATATGATTTTCGAGTCTCTGTGGTATTTTGTTGAATTTTGAGAGTGATTTCCTCTTTAACAGGGGTGGCTGTGTATGTAGAGTGCGTTTGATACATACAGGAGCATTTGCTTATCAATCTGAGACATTTGGATTAAATCTTTGAATTATTTCTATATGTGAAATGTGAAGCTTTTCCCGCCAAGGTCAAATTCCATAAGACGCAGAAAGGTTTGAGTATTGTTTTGTAAATTAACAATTTTGTTTCTAGACTCAAGGGCAAGATTTTCTTTCCTAATTAACCATATCATTTGTCTAGCTTTTCAGTTCTGCTTCCTTTCTTTAATCGAAATAATTTTCTTCCAGGTTAGCTTTTTTCGAGAATGTAGTCCGAAATATTGAT
The DNA here is from genome assembly GCA_017312745.1 of Gryllus bimaculatus. Taxonomy (NCBI): domain Eukaryota; kingdom Metazoa; phylum Arthropoda; class Insecta; order Orthoptera; family Gryllidae; genus Gryllus; species Gryllus bimaculatus. Next base: position 2,039,622 of record BOPP01000186.1, read on the forward strand.
GGTGTTGCAACGTTTTCGATTTGGTTTTCCGTTTATTTCTATTCTTGTATTTCTTGTTCGTCTGAGGCGTAAAATGTTATACAATTGGACTTTGTTTTCATTTTATTCTTATTCTCGTTGTTGCCGTTTCCTTGTTTTGTCGTGCAAAGTCTTGTCAGGGCTTGTGTCATCTGCATTATGGTTTGCAGTGTGACATCTGGGGACTGAGGTAAGTCAGCGTGTACAGTGTAACAGCGACAGGTCCAAGAATGCCTCCCTTGTGGCACTCCTGATAAATATTGGATTGAAACGTGTTATTCATCTCCGAGTTTTTATTTGAAAAATCGATCAGAAATAAAGGAGTCGAATATCTATTATAGTATGGATTGCGGCCAGACATTTCTTGATTTTATATAACAAGCCTTGATGCCCACACTTTGTCGAACGCTTGCGCAAATCTAGCAAACAAAGCGGAAAGCATTACATTTTATTTCTAGAGCTGCCGTTGAATGGTGTCACTATTCTGTGAATTTTTCTATTGTATAGAATGCCGTTTCTAAACCAACTGATGGTCTATGGAATTGCGTCATTTCTTTAAGTAAAGGATATTGCGAAATAGGTAGTCAGTTTTTCGGAATACCTTAGACAACGAAGGCAATAAACAATGGTCTGTACGAGGGAAACATCTTTAGCTGTTACCTGGTTTTGCAATTACAATTAATTGTCGCCAGTTTCCACGTGCGAAGGATAGTGTCCGATGCGTATTTATTCCATGAAAATGGATTGTTACCAGGCATGAGTTTCTTTAGGCAGTTTTTAAGCATTCACCCTGTAATACGGTCAATGTCCAGGAGCCGTATGATTTGGTAGTAGTTTTCAGCCCTGCTGTGACTTCTTTTGTTGACAGAATTTAATTGGTGGGCGACATTTGAAGGGGACATTCAAGGAATTTCTATTAATTTCTTTTTTCTTCTGTGAGTAGTGCTGAGGGTGTGTGGTTTGAAATGTTTTTTGCAAAATAATTTTGCAAATTCTCTTGCCTTATGCGTTTTCCTCCTACGCCCAACTTCCATCGATTTTACGAAGGGGGGGAACAGGTTTTGTAGGCCTTTTTAATTTTTTAGAATTTTCCATAAGGAGTAATTGTAGCTTTGAGGGTGACAAGCTTTCTATTCTTTCCTTCATTTTCTTCCGAGTGAAATTCTTGTTAAATTTCTTAGATAACGGCGGGGAGTTTGTTGAGTATTTCGTTTGTCGTCCGGGTGATGAGTGCCGTTGCCAGGTCATCTTCATCTGTCTTTTCTTTAATCATTTTTAGTATTTCTGATGGTATTATTTTTCAAAACTCTCATTCTGGAGAGCAATAAACGGCTGCCTGTTGAATGTGTTGTATAAGTATTCAACAGCATCGTCGATATCTTCTGCATTTTAGACGACCTTGCAGTGGATTTAATTAAGGGCCAATGCTGTTATTCCTTCCCAGTTCGTTTTTCTGTTTGTAAGTATATTTTTCTTTTCTTTTTGATCAGAAGAACTGGTTGTCAGATTTTCTGGAGAGTGACAGATGACAGATCAAAAAGACGGCTCTATGTTGATTAGGACTGTGCCATTCCTTTGTGATGAAAGATATCCAAGGACATCAGCTACCTTGTTACCATCCGTTTGGCCAGTATGTGGGATTTCCTTGATGATATTGTTTGGAGTTTTAGTTGGTAGAGATGGGCCTTCTAAAGCGCGAACCTCTTGTATGTGAAGCAGTCTTGATCCCCATAGTTGATTTTTAGCATTGTAGTCTCCTCCAGCAATAAACCTTCGTGCCTGAAGCGTTCTAATATAAACTTGATATATCTGATTGCATGGTTATCTTGTGTTTTGGAGGGGAAATATAATAGCTGAATAAACGAGTGGAACCGAACTTATCGTATACTTGAATAGAGGTTTGCTTGCAGATAAGTCTTTAGCATTTCTTGTACATATTATAATGTCTGCATTCTTGTTTTAATTTTACTGCTGTCCTGCCTCCATGAGCTGTCCCATCTGGATGAATTTGTGGCAATATACTCTGTAGTTAGGTATTACGTAGCATAGCTTCTTCTGTAAAATGTGTTCAGACGCTAGGAGAATGTCAATATTTTCTTGAAGTAGAAAACACTTCTTTACCTCCTCTTCGAATGTTGAAGGTATTCGTTGCATTCCAGGAGACACATTCGCAGTAAATGACTCATAGTTTCTTCATTATTGCAGTCAATGATATTAATTAGGCTGGAGATTTGTTGCAGCTTGCTTTGCTAAGTATGGACTCGATTTTTTAAAATGATTCTGTAAATAATGGATATCAGATTATTTTTCATAGCGACACATTTTGATTTTTATTGATTGAATGTTTGGCCATTTGTGCATATGTGAGCTGTCTACGCTGTCCTATCGTTGATTACTTCTGCAGTGGACTTGAATTGTTACCTTCAGTATTGTTTTTGCGTAGGATTTCCACAGTATTGACTTTGACTAGGATACTTGCTGTTACGAATTTTTTGATAGACTTCGCAGCCTTTATAATTTGCTGGATGGTCAACGCTACAAAGAGCACATGTAGCTGGTTGGTCTCTCTCGTTTTTGTACAGGTTCGAATATCGTGATTCTTTCCACAAATTTGACCACAGACTCTACGGAAGCCGTACAATAACGAAAACTGTGCTCTTAGGACTGACATCCGCTTTGCATTGGTCTATTTTCTCGTTTTTTTAGCGCGTGGTTTCAAAAACGTATTTTTTGCCATGTAGTAAGTATTGACGTCATATATTTTTTTGTTGTTACTTTGAGGTTCTAAGTCCAGCAAAAAACATTGATAGAGGTGCTTTGTTAACCCGATGCTTTGATATTATGAATTTGTCTAACCTTGTGGCCTTGTGCTTGTATAGCTTCTTTAAAGTTTCATTTCGTCTGCTGTGGGTGCATATTTTTTAACACAACCCGAAAGGCTCTTTCTTGTTTTAACTGAAATGTATAATGAGCAATATTTTTTCAGAATTTAGATGTTTAACAAGCTTTCGAATAAACCATCCGGTGTTTTGAGGTACGATTTTGAATATGTACATTATAATTTTGGCTTCTATCACTTGATAGTTTCATTAGTTTATATGAGAAGTCTTCATCTTTAATGACTTCTTTAATCGATCTGATCATATCAGATATAGCTGCTAACGCCTGGTATGAAAAATAGGCGGCGTTTCGATATTTGTCTTGTTCTTTGTATACTGCCCTTGGTTGTCCGTATTTTGATATTATCAGATTTCGAGGTTGCTTCTAATTTTCAATCACAAGAGAGATGTTCATACCTGTTTTTTTGGGATGTAATGGCGTCATGTCGCTGTTAGTCTCTTAGAGGGTCCTAGAGAGTTGTTCATCATTGCGTCTTTTTTGACGACGTCAGCGGGATTGTTTTGCCATGAGCTGCTTCAGTTTGACAAGCCATTTCCTGCGTTGAAGATGCTTGGCGTTAGTTGCTGTAGCTCTAACACGGTAAGGCTTGGATTTTCTTTTTTCGGCAGCAGATATTGGCTGGTATTTGAAATTGTAAATGTTGGTTCCTGTTGCACTAATTGTTGTAGTGTTTGTTTTAATTGTTGATGTTCTTGCAATAACACTTGATGCTGTGCTGAAGGTTCTGTGTTAAGGTGCGTTGTATTTAGAAGTTCGAACTGTTGTTAAGAATGCTTCCACTGTTTTCTTGGTTATTTAGATTTCTGCTGACTGGTGTTGATTAGTCGCCCCGAAGGGCGACGTTAGTCAGTTAACATTATTCACTTAACTATATATCGGGCGGTATTGATTTTGCAGTAGTTCCTTATACACCACTGTTTTCACAGAGAATGAAGGTTATCTTGTTCACAAATAAAAAGCGGTCACCACTGTTTCACTAGTAAATTTAACGATACCTTAAATGTTGGGAAAATGTTGTCAATAAACAGACAGAACAAGATGATACTCTTTCAATAGTCAACGCTTCACTTAAATTCAGGAAATTAACTATAATATGAGGAGCCGAGCGTGAACCTTTCAACACCTGAAGGCCTCCTTTTGTGTAGTCAAATTTAAATGAAAATTATAATATATTATACATTTTACAAAGTTAATAAATGTACAAACTTGGTGTCGTAACATCTTAATGCAATATCCGATCGGACATTTTGAGCGAAATCGAGATTATTGGCTTACATTATACAAATATGCAAAATATATATATATATATATATATATATATATATATATATATATATATTATATATACACTTATATACTCTCGTTCATAAATGCCAATAATGTCGATTTCGTCCAAAAATGTTGGACGCTGGAGTTAACACCCGAACGTCCCAAATAGTTTTATTTTCTTCGCCGGATGTGCAATGGTTTCTACCGACTTGACCCGATAATTTTCGTTCCGGGCAATCTGCTCCTTGAGGGACATCTGACGAACCACACCTCCGACAATTCGCCGGGCAGCCAATGGGCTCTCGGCGGAGGCTATTTGCGTCCGGCGCCTGGCAGTGGGCTCGGGGCGGCTGCAGGGGCAATCAGCGTGGGGGTTCACTGTCCTGCTCCACATCAGACGAGTGACGACGCGCGCCCGTCTGGGGCAGCTCTCCCTGCAGCATGTCCTTCCAATGGCGGAACCAGAAAGTATTTCAGATGGGTGGCATTTTCAGTTCAAATCACGGAAGATATCTTTGTTAATGGTATTTTTTTAATTATTAGCATGAATCGTTTTAAAACCGTGTATGAGTGTAGTCAAAATTCTGCTTTGGACGTAATGAGAGATGTATTTGGAAACAAAAATTGTAAATAAAATGGGTAAAATTACAAAAAACTGTAGTCTTTAGGGGCCATGGTCTTCGTGAGCTTTGAAAACGTCTGTGTGCCCGCCCCGCTGCCCCTTCTCATCTACCGGTGTAAACCATGGATTGGTGGAACTGATTGGTTATTTCCGTGACCAGTGTCACAGTCTTCCAGCTCCTTACGGATACTTTCCCTTTCTGCCTGTCCTTTGTTAAACTCTTTTTACGTCCATTCGGAGTCTACAGGTACGTACATTCATGAATATAATTCAATCTTTCTTGTAAACGCTGATCTATTTTTACCCATTCCTTTCGTCTCCCTACATTCCTCGTTTACTTCCTTGCGAGTTCAATAAAGCTTATTTTGTCCCGTCGATCTCGCAAACGGCATTCCAGACGGCACCGTCTCGCCCCGAGTCTGTTGAGGAGCCGCCGCCCTCGAAGGTCGAGGCCGCGCCAGAGGGTGGGGGCAATCGATTGGACTAATGGGCCGCGAGACCACGTGCGAGCGGCGGCGCCGTGCGATGTGGGGAGGAAGTGTTGGTTGGTGGACAGAAACGGCATCACGGAAAAAAATGTATTTGTATTTAGCCATTATGTGTCCCGTAAATGACACTTGGCCTCGGTGCCGTTAGATCTCGGGCCTCCTAGTCAGTGACCCAACCGGGAACCAGTCGAATTTGCTACACCTTCGTGACTTCACCTACTTACCGAATTCGGCTAGCGATGCCTGTATCGCGATCACGGGCTCTCAGCAGAATCATCATAGCATTCGCCTCGATGACCGCCGGACAGCACGAAAACCCTGGTCAGAATCGGCGCGAGGATTGAACCCGGGCTTCTCTAATGCGAAGCCAGCGCGCTATGCTCTGAGTTATGTGTTTCCACGTAAGAAGTGACCCTAAAATCCAACATGGAGTTTCGGCACTACCAACCACATCGAAATAAAATGGGAAAGTGACGAAGCGGTTTGTTCAAATGTACGAAGTCTCCGTCAAAAATGCAGATGTGCTGAAATGGTGTATCAGTGTTGTTTTATGGCTTAAAAATATCATCAGGCATATGGTAAAATAATCATTTATAATTTACCTATGAAATTGTGATTTTTATTATTAATTAGTTTGAAAATTAAATATAAAACATTTAATTAAATAAATTAATTATACACTTAAAAACATTTGAATTTTCACAGTTAATAAAATAGTATTGAAACTGAAGAATAAATTAAATAAAATGTTATTTTGTTATAAAACTAGCAAAAAATGCTATAGGTGATTTAAAGATAAAGATGAAATGAAATGCAAGACTTTTTTTTTACAAACAATACATAATGTAATGAAATAAAACTTGCTTACTGGGCTACCAACATATGTATCATAATGATTTTACAAATATAACACCAACACATTGAATTAATACCTTATTTTACGTAGCGAGATTCGGGCCATGAGACCCGCTCTTCCTCCGACCACACAAATTTCGCTCCTTTCACCAATTTGCGTAGAAAGGGAGAAAGGAAGTATTTCTTGAGCGACGAAATGGCCGTTATGAATTTAGCTCAGAGGCGTCGTTTAGGCTTGAGGATCTTTTACATGGAAGTAAATTTACTAACATGGATTCTCAGTCGGTTTTACTTCCCCTCCGAAGGAAGGCGTACGAAGGACTTTTTCGCCCTTTAAAAAAATCCACAGCGTCGTTCAACTTTGAACTCTGCAACTTGGGTATAACAGCCCGATACGCTAACCATTACACCATCGCCGCCACACATGACCACGATCAACCACATATGAAAGGAATAAACAAATCATTGATATGGAAAATGAAAAATGTTTGACATGTAGTGAAAATTTAATAAATAAGATATATTTGAGTGTTGTATACTAAAATCTATTATTGCTATAAAAACAAATCCCGGTAAATTTAATGACGGTTAAGTTTTAAAATTTCTTCAAAACGTTGCACGATTTGAGCAAATTAAAATATAAATATATTTTAAAAATTGCAATTATAATCTGATGGATAGAGCAATTCTTTTGGCAGATAATAAATATGGATGAGATTCCGCGTATGTTGGTGTTACCAACGACCAATAAAGACAATGAATAAAACATCACGAAGACAATATCAAATTAACAGGTGATGAACATAATGTGGTTAACAAACACAGAATCGACCATAACCAATTTTTATACATTAAATATACAATGGCACGATTCATGGCTAAATGAAGAATCCAGTAAATTTCATAAAAATATAACCAACTTCTTTTCTCTTGTAACAAATCCCTCAACTAATCAAGGAACAAGTTGCTCAGTTAAAAATTCGACCAATCATTCTCATTTATCTCATAAATGTTTAATTGAAAAAGTTCCACAACCTACTTGAACCATCTGCAATACTGTTCTGTCAATAAAGCACATCCTTCTGGAATGCCCCATCCACAATGAAGACAGAAAAAAGTGACTAGAAAATTAAAATTTGAATGCAATTTTATCATTGCCGTGTTATTAAGAAAAAGTGACAACATTTTGTGAAAACATTCAAGATTTGTAATTACATTTTTAAATGTATTAGTCGCACATGACCAGTGTAGTTTGTCTTAAAATAAAATAATTTTAAAAAATATGATATGATTTCGTATAATTTGAGAGTTAAGTGAGAAACTTATGCACAACGGCTGATCAGATTTAAATAACATATTGCAAGGAGAAGCCATTAAAATTTCCACAGCAAATAAATAAATAAATATATATATATATATATATTGAATTTTACAAACAATTTTAGAGCCTAATGCCCCTGAGCTTACAATCATTACAAAATATCTCAGCATATACTTTAAGCATTCGAGGAAAATCAGTGAAAACAAAGGAGTAAGTATGCTACCATAAATATATAAAATAAATTGAACAAAAATCTTAAATTGGATTTTTTTAGAGATATCATTAAAAATCAACATTGAAAAATTTGGCTGACCTTATGAAATAATAAACTAGTGCAAATTGTACATATATTGATAGCATGGCCATCCTCCTGATGAGGATGACGACTGAGGGTCGATTTCTAGAATACATGCAGAGACATACGTCAAAATAATGAAAGCATAGACTTTTACAAGACATAAGTAATTCCATCCACATTTACAAAATTCAAATTCTTCTGTTAAACACAACCACCCTGCAATATAAAAAATAATGCAATATCTAATGTCCAATCATGCTATATTCAATAAAAAGGCATGTTATTGGTTACGATAACAAAACATTTTTGCTACAAAGATCTTTGAGCAAATAGTTATGTAAAGTGAATAATGTTCTTGAAATAAAAAAGCAACAAAGTATCAAAACCTTTTTAGATACTTTCTTGCTTTCTTTGATACATTACGAAATTTAATACAAAAACTTTGCTACTTATACATTACTTGATACTCCCAACACCAATGAAAATCCAAATTGTCCAGAGAAAAATGAACAAAAAAAATTTGCTTCACATAACAGTATTCAAAGTTACATGTATCAATAAAATTTAGTAGCGTCAGGAACGATAATAGTTTTATAGTTCAAATGGGAATGGCGTATTTTAATTAATTTAAAAAAGTATTTTGGCATAAATACCATAGAAATCATACGTTTGACGAGAATGTTTTATATTAATCGCACTGAGCGGGGCCTCGTCATGGCCTTCAACATGCATAGCGAAGTGTCAGATGTCAAGTGTTTGGCAAAAAGGGTCGATGGAACAAAATTCGTTGGAAATTATAAATTAGATAGCCACAAGAATATTGTATGTTAATCGTGTAGGCCAAAGACTTTAGTCTTGATGTTGATTAGGACACGCGCTACGAAGCGTCACCGCGCTTTAAACGTTAAGTTATAAATACCTCGCTATTCCGCTCGAAGGCCCATAGTTCACGTTTGCCACATTCTTGCAGAGGGATGCCGATTCTCTCTCGTTCGTTACAAGGGAGAAACGCCGGTGGACATACGCTGCTACCAGCTGAAGACAGGGTAATCGCAGTAGTGCTTGGAAACTATTTTACCCTAGTTTACAAGCTAATTGGATACACCTTTGTTTTTTCCATTTTATTAAAAAACATATTTTTGGGCTCTTTGTTAATGAAGGATTGGTTGAAATGCCGTAGCTAAACTATTTTTATATCCAGCCTGTGCTTGATTCGATTCAGCAATACAGTTATATTCGAAATTCCACCCGCATGGGAATTAAACCCAAGCATCTCCTGTTCAAAGATTCAATAAATGTTGCCACTGATCTGTCTGCATCGAGATTGGCGATGATGCCAACAACTAGCGACAGCCATGGGTGAGGCAATAGCAAGAGTTACGTCACATGTGTAGTGTCACATACACGTAATAATGGTGGTGAAGGTGCAGAACACATGCTTCGTTGGCGGTGGGGCGAGGTTGAGGCGGTGTCTACTTGGTTGCCTAAGCGGCGGACGTTAACTGGCGCATGATAGTCCTCGTAGATAAGTTTCGTGTTGGACGATGGGAAGTACAACCGAAATCACCGAGTCTTCGTGCCTTCTTTTACTTTGTGACGCACGTGCAAATAAACGTACGTTGTTTGGTGTTGTATGTATGCGCGTCATATACCACAGGAAGGTAACAAGTAGCGAATGAACTAATAATATCCGTTGGGTATAGTAGTGCTTTTTACCACTTACGCCTTATCTTCAGTTTTTCTAAACTTTATCATGGTGGAGTTTGTTTGAAATTATAATTTTTAAATAAAAATAGTTAAAAAACTTGTTTTGAAAAGGGAGAATTAAATGTTAATATTATTAGTTGATAAACAAAAATTATGAAAATATTATTATTTGTGAATTATTAAAAATGTGTATTGTTACACTTTTGGTGTAGTAATTTAAAATTAAGTGTAAGATTTAAATTTGCATCGGCAAAGGCACAAATAAGGACAAAGAATTACATAGGGGTCACAACAAAACTTGAATTTGAGAATCCACGTGACGTTCTCTCATTGGTCGCCGTTGTAGAAACGACAGAGGTACACCCTTGCAGCCGTCATTGGAGCCATGCTGAAACACACGAACAAGCAAAGGCTCAATGTGCTCCGTGACGATAAAGATGTGTCCACATATAGCAGTCGATAGTATACTTCCGTACAATCAATGTCAATTAAAGTCTTATAAAGAGAACTGCGACGGGGCGTTTGGCTTCATCGATCAAGAGCGCCGCGTGGAACGAACATCACAAATCTTGAAAGCATGGAGCGTACACAATTTATTATTTCATGTTCTCATGTCATGGTAAATCTCTTTTCAACGTTTTATCTCAATCTTTTGCAATACATTACGTGGAATCTGAAAAAAAAATACTGCCACACAACTTTCCTTCGCTGTATTTTCATGTTGCGTACCCCTCGTATTATTTGGCTTTGTTAGTCTGTTATCATCGCAATTGTTCTGGTTATTGTTCGCATAGTGTTCGCCAGTTCGACTCCCTACCGTCATCATTGTCGTAGCCTCAGGTCTTCATGTAGCGAGCTGGGATTACAAGTTGAAAAGCTTGTAATTCTAGTTACTTGGCCATCGGCGTCGTCAGTTTTCCTCAAACTTGCCATCGCCGTCTGAACCTTGGCCACCGTCGTCATTGTCTTCTGAATATTTTCCGGTATCGTTATCGCCGTCTGCATGTTGACCGCGACCGTCATCGCCATCGCCATCGCCATCGCCATCTGATAATTGGCCACGGTCGTCATCGTCTCAATCACTATCGTCTCGTTCCCAGCCACTGTAGCCTCGCCGCACTCGTAGACTACCATATCTTGCTGCCTCCGGCGCCGCCGTCGCCGCTGCGGCGGGCGACGATCGTGCCGGGCCACGTGATACCGCAAGCCCCGCGAATTGACTCCAATTGCGCCGCCCGCGGCCGAGGGCGGTGGCGGTGGTGGTGGTGGCGGGCCCAGCAATAGTAGGCGTCGACGAAGAACACGAACGGCTGCGACGATCGCGGAGCCGCCGGCCGCTGTTCGCCGCTGTGCTTATGTAATTGCCCGCCAAGGGCTCGCATGGCTTCCGCAGCTTCCAAGGCTTCGGGAGCAAGCGACCGGCGAGACAGTTCGGTTGCCAAATGCCAGCAGAAGCGTCACTGGAAGCATCTTTGGAATTCGGATTCCGGGATGTGGAATTTCGGATTCCGGGATGTGGGATTTCGGATTCCGGGATGTGGGATTTCGGATTCCGGGATGTGGGATTTCGGTTTCCGGAATGTGGGATTTCGGTTTCCGGAATGTGGCATTTGGGATTCCGGAATGTGGCATTTGGGATTCCGTGTGTGTATTCCGTGTAAATTTCGTGTGTCATCTTTCTGTTTACTAGACATGCCATGTTCATAAGCAGTACGCAGGGATTGAAAATTAACCGCATGATTTGCAAATTTACAGCGAAGTTGAAACGCTTTTTATGCGAAGCACACTATTTGCAAACAGCAAGTCACTGTATGCAAGACCGCATTTCAGTACTGCAGGATCCTCGAGCAGACGAGGTGGCCCTCCACCGGAAAAAAATCCTTCAGATTTACTAAAAAACAAACTGTAAATTCGGCCGTTGAATATTATTGAAAGGTAGAGCAAACAATGTATACATTTAGTTGCAAAAATTGAGCCTTGGGTAAATCCAAATGCTAAATTTAGAAAAAAAATCTCCTAACATGTGGTGTAGTCGGAATTCCTGTTTTATGGATTCCAGATACCGAAAATTGATTGATGGCAAAACGACTGTCTGCCAGTTGTTCTGTCTGTGAACAACGCCAGCGGCTAAAGCGTTCAGCCGATTTTCTTTTCCAAAATTGATATTCCTACATCGATCTGGCTGATGTTGCGGCTTCTTGAATTGAAATCGTTATTATAATTTTGGGGGTACTTTACATCAAGCCCCTGGAACATTTTCAAAATTTTCGAAAAAATGGCTTCATCGATTTTGATGAAATATTGTTGTGGGATGGTCTGAAGAACTCTCAAGAAAATAGGGTAGGTCTCATGTTGGGTCGCTTGCTCCGAAAATCCTGGGATTCGTGGTCGTAAGTTTAGAAGTGTTTTGAGGCAATTGAAGCTTCATAATTTAAAATGTGTATATTATTTCATACTTCTTAGTTCGTTTCTTACATTGTTATTCGTTTACAAATTAATATTTTATAAACTATTTAAAACCTATTTGAAATAAATATGAAATAAAGATTGCTAGACTTCAGTCGCCCTCTCCGAATTTACGCAGTTGGACCCTAAGTTAGAATTTGTATATTATTTCATATTTCATTTTATTGTTATTATTATTATTATCTTTATATTATACTTGTAATTTAATTTTAAATTGCATCCTTTAATTGTTAAATGGTAAAACTAATAAATGAGCGGTCATGGTTGGTTGCTATAACCCATTGTTGTAACGCCGCACTGATAACAAGAGGCTATAATATATAAGGTTACAGGCTTATAATAATTAGAACGCAAGTTGATGCGTTAATTGAAGTTCATGGAACCTGCAGCAAAATATCAGCATAAATGCTCCAATATCGTAAATGAGCGCAAATAGTTCGGGTGGAAATACGATCCACAACCGGCAGTCCGCAGTACTAAAATGCAGACGAGATGGTGAAGGCACGTTGACTGTGCCTTGCTTCGTAAATAACATGATCCCATTCGTCTAAATCCGATTGCTTCGAACTATCAGCATTCATTAAGTTGATATATGCTGCTCGTATTTGTTCCTGTATCTAGTGAGCAGAATTCCAATGTAACAATGACTTGATTTTACGATGCAATACATCTTACCATTTATGGTTCACGAACTTCAGCAGCTTTATATTTCATGAACGTGAATAAGCAAAAGCATTATGTAGCATTACGTAAATATTTGCTAAGTTACTTAGTTTGTATTAAAATGTCAAAATTTTACCTATAATTATGTGTATTTCTTATAGCGAAATCAAGTTTTATCACCAATCGGCATTTACAAGGATAGTTCTACACGTATCTCTTACTTTTGGGTTCTTAAAACTAACAAATATTTCCAGATATTTAGTTTAATCTCAGACTTCTTGAATTGAGTTAAAAGTGAGGGCGTTTCGACGAGCTTTGATTTAATTTATAATAATTTATCTGTGTGTTTCATTTTAATTTCACGTGAACTTCTAGTTCCATTCATTGCGTGAGAGAACTCTCACATCAAAAAGAACATCTAAAATATACTGGTAGGGACTTCTTATTATTGCTATAGATATTCATTTAGACGCTCTCTTTATGGATCGTGAGAATATGCTTATCAGTTGTTACATGTTCTCGGATCAGCTTTTACTTGTCGGAGCCGTTCCTAATTTACCTGGAGCCATTGTGCTGTGTGAATAGAATGCAGATACTCTTATGTACGCTGTAATTATAAATGCGGAAAATAGTGCCCAGATTTGCTAGTTTTGTGTGCTATAAATATATTTTTTACCCTGATGTTCACCCACGCGCTACAACTCATAGACGGCGGTTGCATAGCTTATGTGAACGTAATCAAATGCCCTCGTCTGTAAACAGCATGCAAGAGTTCATTCTATGAAAACCCAATATTCACGGGTGAATACATTTTGATTTAAATGCATTAGCAACACTGATAAAGGACGAATGTGTCCTCAGAGACGGTTGCGAACAGTGTGCAAGGGTCTGGGCGATGGCTGTCACCGCCCGCCCGTAACAGCATTTCTCTGAACGAGTAAGGCTGCCCAACCTTGACGTCATCTCGTCCTCGCGCAAAATATCAAGCGCGCTCCCCTTCAAGACAGGCCGCACGAGTCGCAAGAGGCAAGTGTGGGTGTCTCAGTGGCAAACGGCGGTTGGCTGTTATTTATGGCAGCCCGGAGAACAGCGGTTGAGATATTGATAACACACTGGTAAATCGCGGGATGGTTAATCTCCCATAATTGTGTCTGTTTATTAATTCGAGAATTTCTCTATCCATGAAATCAGTTTGCTGTATTCATATTGAATTGATTCGCTAAATAATTGATGTAATTGAAAAATATTTAAGAAATTTTTAGGATTTCTGGCAGAATGATTTAACGAAAATATATGCATGTTTCATATTTGAGCATAAGAGACTGTTTTTCTTTGTTCATTTAGCAATTTTCCTAAGTCCATATTCTTCTGTCTGCCCGACAGTGCTCTGTTACTTACGTTGCCACCTCTTGGCTTTCGTGAATCCTCTTTCGCGGGATGTACTCCTCACAGCGCCCACAATTTATTATGATGAACCACCATCGTCATTGTCACATCTAATATCACAATTCTTTGTCTTTCTTTTTTTCCTTCCTTTTCCTTTTCTAACTCCTTGTGTTTTTCCACGATCTCGTTGCATCTTTTTAGTTGGGTAAATAATAATAATAATAATAATAATAATAATAATAATAATAATAATGTATTATTACCATTATCATCTCATGGTCACCATTATTTCAACTTATATAACTTTTACAACGGTGATCACCCTTGACAGTCTACTGTGCCGACGTTCCTGACTTTGACGTATGCGTGCGCAACGTGATGTAACTGCTGTACGACAACAAAAGGAAATGCACGAACGTCCAATTACACTTATGACCTCGGCTGTGTCGGCAACTTCTGAATTGGCTCTAGAAACTATTGAAATCCAGAAAAAACTTAAATAGCATATTCTGAAATTGGCGAATCGCACGAACGTAATGGAAATGTGTGCTGAAAGACATGTCAAGTGAATTACACAATCCTAGTAAGTTAGATATTTCAAACTGTTGAACAATAATTAAATAAACAAGAAATCATATAAACAAAAATCTCTTAGTACTTTATTCTTCATCTTCTTATACTACAACATTGCACAATATGCTTATATTATAAAGTATGTATTGTAATATAGCAGAAAGGAATGACCGTTTTTCGACAAGAGACGTCTGCATGTCTGGTCTGTTTGGTTTGGTCTGCACGTCTAGTGTGGATTTTCGGCTTTTCCCCATGTTCCCAGATACCTAATGAAACCATAGACACCTCTCACATGGCCCAGGACCGCATAGCATAGGTGCGCATTAGAATTTAGTAATGTAGAAAAAGAAGAGTTCTAGCTAGAACATTTTAGTTGTAGCCAGTCCCTTTGCAATATTATCGGTACAAGCCACCACTTTTTATAAAATCTTGGATTGCGTAATTATTTCACTATTGAGTTTTCAAAAACTAATTGACGTCTTTCACTTTAACCTCCCGTTTTCTTTGCAAACAGGCGGGGGGAAGGGGCTTATGTTCTAACAGTACTAAATAACTTTTCTTACTTCTCATGTATCTCTCTGTTTTCTGCTTCAAAAGTAGTGCTAAAGCTTGTGCTTTCTCAGCGCAGTTTATCTTCCAATCCAAACTGATAACATGGTTGTCGCACATGACGCAATGAACGCGATGACCCAGAGCCTGTTTGGCAGAACGTTATATCTGTGTGCAAATTTATTCAGGTGTGGCACAATCGTGCTGCAAAATCCCTATGGAGTCATAGAAAATAAGAGTTATTTATGTGGTTAAACGTGTCAAAAGAGGAGGCAATTAGTACATTTATTTATATTTGACAGCCTGTATATAAACAGAATAATAATTAAAAAAATATTTATATTTGTACTCACCGAGTTGTTTTTTCTTGAGACCACTTGTGAGAATGTAGTGCCCAGTTGGTTTCATGTGAATGATGCTAAAACCACTGCAAGTGATTGTTAGTTATGCAACGTAACAATGCATTGCAATCTTATCCACACAATGTTTATTAATTTGGTATTAATAATTACTTAGTTTTCGTTGCGATATATTAAAAGTTTCATACTGATAATTTCGAAGCATTCTAGTAATAACTTTTCTGAATTAATTTCACTAGTTCTCTCTTAGACGAGTCCTTCACACATAAAAGTAGGGTAATTTGGGGCAAGAGTCTCCACTTTTTATAAAAACGTGCGTTTCCATTCGTGTAATTGGTATATTGATTTGGTTTCTCACAAAGCAATGCTTAATGTAATAAGAAAATTGTTCACACAAGAAAGGGATGTCTTTAAATTTGGTGAACAGAAACATTAAAGAAGGAAGTGCAGTGGTCGGTCCCAGGTGCGGCGTAAAAGTCCCAAACAAACGGGACAACCAAATATACTAACCATCTAAACTTGCTTAGAAATAAATTAATATTGTTTCTAAGACCCATACGCATTAAATTAATGTGACATCAGCTTAATTAGTAAATAATTGAATGTAATACACAGATTGTAAACGGTCGTAATAAAGTCGTCAGTTGCAAATTATACTCTCATAAAAAAATTAACTCACATAATGAATTCGAAGTATATATTGTACACATTAATTCTAATACAAATCACGCAGAAATTGCCCTCCCTCATAAGAAGGCCACCATCTTTGCACGAATCACATTAGATCCAGTCTTCAGCTAGAGAGGCCTTGAATTCCATTTCGCAAGCAGTGTGTAGCCCTATCTAAATATTTCTGTGGCGGATGGTTTATTATTATTTGCCGTTCCTCTCTTATTTGTGAAGTTGCAAAGCGGTTTCTATTGGTATTTCCGGGCTGCTTATTCTCCAGTGTAGTTTTGTGAAGTGACGATGTCAGTACGGGGACTTCTTTCCTCGCCGAATTCATTTTCTATTCAATTCTATCTTTTGAATGGGCATAACTTCCGATAAAGAGAGGTTTACTGCGATTCTCTGAAGTTCCACAATTTGGAGAATCGCATTATTTAGGGGGTGTTGTGACCTTGCTCAATACTGATGACAATGGCTCGAGTGAGACATTTATGGTTTGATAACATGACTACCTACTTCAGGTTCTTTTTAATTTAATGCTAACTCACCTGTCAGCGTAGCGGGAGAAACGGGTTTCTAGTCTGTGACCTGTGAAGGAGGAAAGACTTTCTCCCCAAATTTGAATTTGCCAATGGTTACAATACTACACACTTCAAAATCTTTCGCAGCATTTTCAGTTGTACGATTCTTCATGTACGTTTTCGTAAAAAGTTCCGCGATCTGGAATTGGGTGATGACCCTTCCTGGATAAATTTCAACATGCGTTATAATTGGTGAGGTAGACGTCTGCACCAGGACTCTTGCCCCAACCGTCAAAATAACTTTAAATTCGAACCTTCTGTCAGACAACTACGAAACTATTCAGTAGTGTGTTGTGTAGGTCGCATTTCAAATTTTCGTACTCTTGTATTTTTGTAGTTTTAATTATATTGCTATTAACAGCGTAAACATATTTTCAATAGAGCAAAATTACATCAAATAAGTTCGAATAATATCTCACTTCATTGTCGCAACAATATTTGTACTGGAATTACCAAACTCTCCTCTCAGAACATCAGACACGACATCTTCCCATTTATTATGAAGTGCCAACTTCACTCCTCGAAAACAGTAATTACACCAATCGCAATCTTACCCCATGCGTACTTTTGCCCCATGCTACACTATAATTTCTTTTTGTTCATTGTCCTCCTGGACTTGCTTATTCGTAGTATCGTTTTCGCACGGTGAAGGTAAGATAATTTTAACTCACTGCAACTTAATGGCACCGTCTCATAGAGTTCGTACATTGATGTCCAAGGCTGGTGTCTTCAATGAAGTCCAAGTCCATCGTAATCCCGATTGATAAAGACGGATTTCGAACGTTTTTGAAAATACCACAATCACGCATCTAAAGCATCCTTCAGTAATTTTGTTATCCAGAATTATAAAGGAGACCATTCACATTAAAATTTGTTGTGAGATATGTCAAGACTTTTCAAAATAATGTATGTGCTAGTTTATCAGTCAATGAGTAAAATTTGGTTTCAACCTCGGTAATAAATGAGCTGGGGCGGATAAATATATTATTTTATTTTCAATTATCATTAATTATTGACGGTACATACAGTCACAATCTGACATATACAAAATAGCTTCTAAAAAAATGTGCCATAGTAAAGAGAAGTGAGCAAATTCAATACGGAAATTGGGACACAACGGTATAAAACATGATGTAGTACATGGTGCCCAAAATACAGCGGATACAATTTTAAAAAAGTAAATGCTGAATAAAAAGACCATTTGTGCTTTAATAACTTCTCAGAGAAAGAGTGGTAAAAGCGTTATAAAGAATTCTGATCGTCAAACACAGCAGCAGAAGAAGTGGAAGTGGAAGTGGAAGTGGAGGAAGAGGAATCCAGCCTCGAAGAGTTTGGTAATGGAGACCTAATTAAATTTGGAGATTGGAAGAAGTTATTCATTTAAAAACAAGAGACCTCCTGCAAGTAACGGACTATGTTTAACCAATATACTTTAAGTTTTCAAAATACTTTCGAAAAATGGTAACAAAGAACTCGCAAATATTGCTCTCAAAAGGTAGGGAAGGGTAATTTGTACGAAATCTCAAATCGTAACTCTTCTCCCGTTTTGAAGGTTACGTTTACAAAGTTTCATCGAGATTGAAATGAAACGAGATTTGAATGAAAAAAAACAACAACAAACAAATAAACAAACCTTCTCCTTTATGTAAGAGAAAATCGTAATTTGAAAAAAGTAGTGTAACGTATTAACTAATTACAAAAAATATATATTTTTGCCTGTTCGACAAGAATGTCTTTCAGAGTTTTTGACATTACAAATTGATATCACTTGAAGGTTATGGTTTCACATAGAACCTCAGGTAGGCATTCTTGGCAATATTACGTTAAAGATATAAATTCTATTAGACTAAAAAAATTGTAGTTAGATATTTTAAGAAATGCGTTAGCAACCACACTATCTTTCAATAAACACCGCTTTGAAATTGGATTAGTCTTTCCAGAGATTACCCCCTGGACGTATAGACTCAGACGAAAACGGTAAAAACCATTGAATTGCTAGAATAATCTAAATATACATAAGATATTAGAAAAAAGGCCGTTATTAAAAAACCAGACAGGTTCACCAATTTTGTTGATGTAGATAGAAGTGAGAGAATGCAAAAAAAATTCTTGCAATAAATTTGCAAATTGTATATTGGAATAATGACATTATAAGGACTTACATACAGAAGCTTCGTAGAGTTAGTGCTAACGTGAGGCAGAATTTATGTCATGGACATATGTTTGACTTCTTCGATCTATCTTTATTCATCGCCTATCTGTAATATCAGACAAAATAAAAAGGATGTACAAGGATGTCGAACGTTTACCAATTGGTAAACGAGAATGTCTCTCTCCCTTTACTTCCCCCCACCCAAAATTCGTAATTATTTCTACTAAAATTTGTGAAATTAGAAGTTAAAAATGTCTGATCATATTTTTTCGGTAGTGTTTCTAGTGACAGTTTATTTTGTTTGTGTGTCATTTCGTTTACATTCAGTTCTGTTCTTCATATGCTCCAGGGTGGAGGTCTTGAGCGAGTCCGGCGGACCTCCGTGTGCCAGGCCCCTAGCCGCGCCTAAGCACCCAATCATGTAAGTACTGGAAACGGCAAAATCTCTTTTATTTCTCGAAAAAGAAACGGTCGAACTGTGGGTTAATGTGTCATTGTATACCTTTACATCACTGTTTTAAAATAGTAACAATTCCACTTTTGAAATGCGAAAGTGTATGTGTAAATGTACGTAATTGTAAAATCTTCGTGTTCAGCTTAAAGTATCTGCTTGAATTAGTCATATTTATCCCCTGTATGAGTTTTTTCATTGGCATTGTATAATAATGTTAAGACTAATGCGATGCGTGCATCGTTGATATTGGGTCACATTTTGCTCGTATCATTTTCATTCCTTGAATAATCTTAATGTATCCCTCTTGTGCTGTGGGAATTCCGATACTAATCCAGGAGCAGGTGAGTGGTAGACTGGTCGGCAATCTATAAAGCATTCGTTATATTGCATTTAATACGCTCAACGGAAAACGTTATTCTAAATCTGGCCATAATGAATACATTATAATTCCGCCTGATTAATAGCGTTTGTCCACATATTTAGCACGGCTATTGACGATAATGTGAACTGACTTAAACTGATATTCTCGATTATTCAAACGAATAGGATGCAAAAATAGTGAAGAAGAGAGATGAGAAAAACAAATTGACAGACCTAATTGTGTAAAGTGCACAAGGAGACTTTCACGAAGTCAGGAAATAAACTTTCGCACTACTATTTACTAAAGCTCTGTAACGATACTCTTTACTAACGAAGCTCTTTACTAACCCTCATAGCTGTCCGAATAATTGAGAAAATTTGAACATTAAAGAATATCGATTTTTTAAAGATATGTTTAGACGGTGGTAGTAGTTACAAACCTCGATAGAATATAAAATTTATTGAAGAAAAACTAAATTGTTGCCGTCCGTATTGTCGAAATAATATTTTTCTACTTGATCGCTGGGTGTGGATTAGTGATGTTGCCACTTACTCGTGCGGCAGACATGCGGTCGTGTGGTCGACCTTGCATCAGATCACAGCAGCAGCAGTGGCAAGAAACAAATCGCAATGAGAGCCTACAACAGTAAACGAAACAAAACAGCTCATACGTCTCATAACCAAACAAGTAAAGGCGCACTTGGTCACTTGGCTCTTAGCTCTCTTCAATTTTCAGTTGATTCGCAGTGTAGTTTTTTTTATCTTAAAAATCATCGGCAACTCTTGAGTTATACAGTGAGTGATACAGCCTTGAGGTGGCAGTATCACAATATGAAACCTCTGATTGGAATACGGAACCCCCTCTCCTCTGTCAGCCGCTAGCTGACAAGTAGACAAATATTATTCGAATAATAGACAATGATTCCAGGTATATGTTAAAAAATTCTATATTTAACGATAGACGTTTCAATCTCTTTTGCGAGACCCTCTTGAGTTCCAGTACCAGTTTCAGTTCTTGGATATCGCAAATGAGATCGAAACGTCTATCGTTAAATATAGAATTTATTAAGTTATCACTGGCATCTTCGCCTTTTATTTGATTATATGTTTCCAGAGATCCTAGACTCTTTTGAAATATTATTCGAGCAATAGCAAGAATACTCCGCGCCGCGTGGCGGAAGCGTTGACGGCACTCGCCCCACGCCCCACTCTCTTCTTTTCGAACATGACGATTCCCTATCTCATTCCTTGTTTTTCTTTTATATATATATATATATAAATTTATTTAATTGTTTGTTGATGTACAATGTTCAGTTCACAGTAAAAACTTTGCAATTGTTTGATGACTATCTAATTAACTTAATCTAGGTTAAAATTGTACTTAATCTTAATCTACGGAGAGGAAACAAAAAGCACCTCAGGAGAATTATTCTACATTTGCAAATATCTGGAGGAAATAATGAAGCGGGAATCCTTTCTTAATTCTGGTTTTGTATCTGGGATCTTTGCCGAGTCTGTATGAGTTGATCCTTTATGAGATAAGTTTGTGTCAAATTGTTAGATAGAAAGCTATTTGTGAGTTATTTTATTTATGTTTAGATCTTATGAAGCTGTTTAATACTAATGAACCATGGGTGCTCTTGTTATTATCTTAAATATTGCCACCCATAAGAAGTTTGAATGACTTGGAATTGTTGAGTTTGGTTGCCGCATTGGTCCCAGATCCGGCATGCGGTATAATATATTGGACGAATGAGGATTTGTATAGTGTTAGTGCATTTGACATGAGAAGGTGTTGTATGAGTTTGTAGAGTCTAGTGGCATGAGTTTGATTTTTGCCTGTTGTCGCTTTCTATCTCTATGTGTTGTTTCCAATTAAGTTAGTATCTAAATTCAATCCAAGATCGTTATTCCTTTTCGTGATGGGTCCAGTTTATAGATTATATACTTATATAAGTAGCGACGGTGGATATGCAAAAGGTTTTAGTGAGGAAGACTTTTGCTGCTGATTTGATGGATTTAATTTAATTTTCCAGTGATCTGCCCAATTTGTTATTAGATTTAGATGCTGTTTGGAGCTGAATTGGTGAGTTTGTACATGCAATTGCCGGAGATATATAAAGCAGTGTCTCCGTCGCAAAGGCAGAATTTATTTGATGAAGTAGGAATGTCTGCCAGTGTAAGATACAAAAGAAAGTTGGAGATAGCGGCGAACCTTGGCGGGACCCCCAGCAGCAATTTGTTTGGGTTAGAACCAATGACCTCTATTGTTACGGAGAAAGTTCGTTAGATAAAGGAAATTTTGATGACTTGAATTAAATAGTTTGGTGTTCCGATTTTGACTAATTTGAAGATAAAGGTGGATGCCATATTCTGTCAAATCTCTGTGACACATCTAAAAACAGTGGTGTGAAATCCCTTTGGAAAGCAGAGTGGATTGCTCAGTTAATCTCAATAGCTGGTGCGTCGATTGAGTGGTGGGAATAAAACCGAATTGATAGGTTGAATTGATGTTAGTTATTATATGTTTGTTTAGTCTGTTGAGAATAATTTCAAAATTCTTGGATCATGGATGGGTAAAAGACTGATTGGTTATAATTTTTGCACGTGAATGATTTTTATTTGTTTTTGCTATTGGAGTGTTATGAAGTGCTTTCCAATGATTGCGGGATCAATAACCTATCCTTAGATATTTTGGACGTACCGGGAAAGCGGTACTCTCACGACAAAATAAATTATACAAATACGGTCATTTCGTGAATGGGCTTCCAGGGTTTGTTGCTGCTTGGAAGATGATATAAGAAATTCTTTTGTGCATTGAAATATTTTTAATAATAGAATACACTCTTTACAAAGATTATTTACAAAAAACGCAACGCGCAAGGCTTTAATAAGTGCAGAGTCACCGCTTACCTTGATGCTCTTAAAGAATCATCTGCTGGCTGTAGGCCGAGCGTGCCGCCATGGCAGCGCGGCGGCATTCTTCGGCAATCCACGGTCCGCCCCGAAGGTCCTCGGAATTCGCTCTCCCTCGGCGATCGACTCCGCTGATTCCCAAACGAACGGCCAAACGAACTCGCCGCGGTCCACCCCCACCCAGTATAAGCAAGTCTCACATATACTAACACGCACGACGCGCGATGCGGCCCGTTCAGGGCAAGTTTCCAGTCTCAAGCAATTCTTCTCAATCTCGCCGAATGTCTGCACCAGTACGCTTGCTGCCATTTACACCCGGGCGTAAATATAACACGTGTCCGCTTCGGCCACACGAATTCCTGTATTATGTTTTTGATCTCGAGGTTCCTGCGTGCGCGACTTCCCTTTCCCTAATCACCTGATTATCCAAACTTTCATTTAAATCTAGTCTTTCACTTAACACCACAGTAAATCCAAAAACTTTCTTAACACCACCATAAACCCGTTTGATGCAGCATTTGCCCCGTCCGTGTTGCACTCCGCGCCTCTCTGCGCACCCCACTGTCCCAAACCTCCGCTCGCCTCGCCGCAACCCCCCGATTTGACCGTTGGTCCACGGCCGCGGCCGCGCTTACTGCTCTAATCAATTCATTACTTATTTTAATTATTAATTATTGATTTCAACTTGATTAATTACCAATGCAAGAAACGCTTCTCGTTTCATAATGCAGTTGTATATATTCTTAAAAAAATGCCGTGATGGCATGTTTGTAATCTTTCAAATGATAGAATTAATTCGATCGTGACCTGGGGATTTATTTATTTGACATGTTTTTGATTATTTGTTTAACACTTCATAGGGAGAAATGAATTTAATTTTTTTGAGAACTTTGTAAAGAGCGTTTGAAAATTTTAACTATTTCATCATGCTTGGAAATTTATGGATCATTAGGAGTGAATTGCTAGCAAAATGGGCTGCTAGAATCTCTGCCTTCTCCATAGGCCGCAAGGTTTTTTCCCCAGTTTCAGTTGACATGGGAGAATGCGTTCCTTTCTTAAACTTTTCTTTGTGAATGCCAAAGATTAATTGTTTTAGTATTAGTCCCTCAATAAATTAATATATTTTCCATGGTGTATTTACTTATGCCTTTTTGCAGATATTTGTTAGGTGGTTTCCTGTTTTTTTCGTTCTGCGAGTTAGAGTGTTCAAAAGCCTTCTGTTGATTTTTAAACTCTTTATTACTTCCAGTAATACTGGAGTAGTGTCTTTTAAGTTTCCTCTCGTATGTCTAATGTTTATATTGAGATCATGATTGTTTTGATATTATATTATTTAATTATAATGCTTGATTAATTTCAATGGAAATTGATGGGTTTGAAATTTTGTAATTGCATTTATTCAAACAGATTTTTAATAGAATTTCAGTTTATATGTGTTAAAGTATTTAGCGCGGGAGAGGGGATGGAGATTTTGTTAATTCATTGTATTATAATATAACAACATGTTCTGAGTCTAATTCATGCATGAACCTTGTGAGTAAAAGGGTACTTTCAAGTTTGTTATTGCTAGAATATCTAATATATCTGCGTTTTTATGGGATCATATGGAAATGGTTGGTTCGTGGGCGTAAGTATTTTAAAGCTGCATTTGTGTTTGATATTCTATTTAAATAATCACCGGCAGGCGTTTGTGGTCCGACATCCCCAAGCAGAATGCTTTGCATTTGATTCTCCTACTATGATGGAAAGGATGGGTCAAATTGTAGTCAATTTATAATAAAGGAGCTTTTATTTTTGTGTGTTTATACGTCCGAACTACATTAGTGTTTGAATTTGCTTATATATATATTATCCGATTTTTTCAATACCTGGAGTAAAGTGCAAGGTTATTTGTGTGTTGAATACTATAACTTAATCAAATTCTTAAAACACCACCTCCATGCATTTTCGTTTTCTGTCGCCTGATGATTTTGAATCTTGGTATGGTGAATGTAATGCTCTGCGGCTAACTCGGTTTTTTTGTTTCGCGATCCTATTTGCATTCCAATGAGAAGATAATGCTTTATGGTGTGAATTCTTCCAAACTGTTACTAATTGTGGAGGTGCAGATTCTGAATACTTGATATTATGTCTGAATTAACGACGTTGATGAGTTTACTATGTGCGAGTTGGTCGATAAACTTGTGTGATGTGCTAATGGCAAGAGTTTTATTGTTGTCGTATTGTTAAATGATTGTTTTCAATTTGCTGATTGTGATATTGTGGATAAACCGTATTTGCATTCATTGCTGCATACGTGCATTATTAATTCTTTGAGTGAAATTGGAATAATTGTTAGTTGTAGGCAAGATGGAAGTTCGTTGAGTCAAATTGGTTGGTGGCGTGCGTGATGCTTGTCGGATCTGGGACTGGAATTTAACATTTTTGCTGTTGTTTCCACATGCTCCTATAATATGACATTCAAAAATTAGACCTGAGTCAAGCCCTGTTTCTTCCCCATGCAATTCTTCACAAGCGAGTTGATTTCTTGATGGACAGTTTGCTGAAAAGGTCGGTTTTTTGCACAGAACACACACGAAACTTCGTAGTTACAGTTATTCTCTTACTGTGTCAAAGTCTAGGCAACAGCTAGCATTGAATGGACATACAGTTTTCTTCTTCTTCCAGGCTTAACTACGGAGTTGCCAAATGTATTTTAATCCAAAACACGTTCATTTTTCGGTTCGTTGAATATCATACCAGCGACCTACTGGGATCGGCGACATTGTTCTTGTTTAGTCTGCGTGACCTTTGTAACTGATGGAAATTGAGATCGCCATGTCTTCCAAAAAAATTTCGTTTTTCGCGGAATTTGTGGTGAATGTTCTTTATCACAATTGAATATTTCTTACACTGGGATCTGAGTATGTATGGAACTCCTTTATTAAATGTATAAAGTATTTAATTGCAAAAACTTGAAAGTGATATAGTTCGTGAATTGTATTTTAATTTATTGTTCTTGATTGAGTGGTAAAGTTTTCATTAACTTAGAATTTGATTTCCTTTATAAATCGTATGATTTCTAATTCCTGTAAAAACGATAGGGCTGATTTTGTGACTTCTACGCAGCGTACTTCAGGAACTCTTCATTTTTAAAAATCTAATCCTATTTGACACATCTACATTATAGTGCTTTTCTGCCAAATGTTATCGGGGTTCATTCTAGGAAATTCCTGTTCGAGTCATGGTTTGGCGTCTCTTCACTTGCGTCACCTCTGTCTCGCCGGTTTCGCTTGCCTTGCATACCTTGTTTGCTTGCGTCACTGAAGGGGTTGATTCGTATGTTGTTGTGTGATGATGCTGCGCAGATTCGATAGGCGCCGAAGATGATCCTGTCGACAATGAGAACTGTTGAAAGAGTGTTGGTAATGCTGGACGTGCTGTCCTCGAGGTACTCCATGCTGCTGCCCTAAAATTTCAGGCTGCTTTCTGCGCACCGCCATGTGGTTGATATTCTGGATTGTAAATTGATTCTGGCTTGAGAAAAACTAAATGCCTGTGCTGAGAAGATTCATTGGTAGACATAAATATCGTGCACTAACACTAAACACGCCCTTCAACTTAATACTGTTTAGTACTAGCACTGAAAAAATTTTCCACCACTGTTCTGCGAAACGATCGGAGCGATGTTGCTCGGTCGAGAGCGCAGAGCGAAGTGATTCCTTGTGCTGAGGAGAGCTCCCCTTTGTCCATTAGTAACGCAGCCACCGTCAAGTATTCTCTCTGGATTTTAGTACGGGTACGGGTCTATTGCTTTTTGAATAATACCCGTGTTTTTCATTTTCATATTTGTTTGTAATTCTGGCGGTATCTGCTTATAATTGTGTCATGGTTTGCTTCTTGAGAGTAATGTAATTTTTATTCGCCTTAAACTGTTACTTGACGTGAGAAAATTAACCGATCGTATCTTCATGGAAACGTTTGGTCGTAAGGATGGCCGAAATCATTAAGGCAGTAGTGCCGTAGCGATCTCGGACTGAAGGGTCGTGGGTTCAAATTTAGCCTCGCACATGGTTGTATTTGTGTTCGTCCTTTCACCCTCTACCATATCAATTCGTCTTCAGTTATCATAACGTTCAATCCAATAGTAATCGCTAATGACCTAGATGTTAGTGCAACCTTTAAAAAAAAATATAAAAAAAGGAAAGAAAACGTTTGGTTGTATACTTGCGCTGGCTTGCTAGTGACTTTTGTACTTTAAGTCCGACTTGATGTTATTTTTTAATATAAAATTAAAGTATTGGAGCTTCGTGAAAAGAGTTGGGGGTTTAGTGAAAGTAAGGCAGATGTATTGAAAATCCTTTGGAGTTTTGTTTGAGATTGCGTTAAAATGAACTATTGAGTGAAATATCGTATCATTGTATTCATTAATTAATGATTTCGAGGGCTAATAATTCTGTATCAATGTTAATTGAAAGTTCTTTTGGAGGATTGTGAAATATGTTTTGTGATGAATTATAAAAATCATTTTCTTTAAGATCCTCTTTCTACTTTTGATGTATATTTTTTAAAGAAATTGAGTATGATAGTCCATAGAACTTCACCAGTGTTGTAAAAATGGTGAGAATAACAAAATATTGCAGTATCACATCGAAATTTTGTTACCTACTATTGCACTTCATTTTTAGCAGAGTCCGATATGAACCCATTTTTTTATATCTTTACGTTTTCTTACTTTTCTTTACTTGGACTTTTTTCAGTTTATGATCATTGACATCGTTTGTCACTCACTAACACATGCGGAATCATAACACTTGCGGAATCATAGACTGTATTGTTGGTTCAACACTGGGATTTCCGGTCAATAATTTCTGGATTGTGGTTTTCCTAATTTCTCAGAGTCGTTTCCTTAGTGCGGATGGCGAGATGGCCCTTTGTTATTTTGTAAACGGTAAAAGTAAGTTTACTTCGCCATAACTGCCGCCCGCAGTATGTTACTTTTTTGACGTAATAAACTACCACTTAAAAGTACTATTAAATGATTGGCTCAACGGACCAAGGCAACGAGCCCTTCCACAATATAGGAGCTGATAAATGACCTGTCGGCTGAGGTGGCTAAACTCGCGTCACAGCAGTGCCTCTGACTAGTAGACTTCGAGTCCCGATGGTGGCTGGTGGTGGGAGCTGGTTAGTTGGAAGGAAAAAGGCTAGTGGACATTTAGTCGGTACCGCTTCTCACCATCCACAGATGGAAGAACATTGCCACCTCACGTGATTAAAACAGCACTATACTTACAAGAATAATGAAAATAGCTTATTTTTTTACGCGCCCGGAATCACAAAATAATCAATCAACGAATGTCATACGCACTTCGATCCCTGTCCCAATTAACGCCCGATTTAATTTTGCTGCACGTCGCGTGCTTTTATTGTAGCGCTGGTGCGCGCAAGGGCACTGTTTGAGCATTTTGGTAGTATTACACGTTTGCAACTTTTATCAACAAATGGTTGTGTCAAAATACACTGATAGAGTGCTCCAAGTCGCGAACCGTTGATAGTATATGAGCGACGTTTTCTATTAAGAAGCAGTAAAACCGTTGATCGTAGCTGGAAGTGACTCGTAAACTTCGATGCGTACCAACTATCAGTGGCGTTTCACAGGCCTCTCCCCCCGACTTATCCAAAGGCATATTGCGGCTAAGCACGATTTTAGAAAAAGATTCGAACAGACCCAAGACATGAATATACCCTAGCCAGGAGCTTATAACGCTTTAGCAATCTTGGCTAAATCGACAAAAAGCATGCAGGAATTCAAAACTTGCTCACATCTTTCGATTATGATGACCGTAAGTAAATCACTAATTTAAGTCCACCACAAATGTGTGTAAAAATAACAACAAAAAATATGAATGAATGAATGAACCGATATAAACAAACTTGTATGAGCATTAATGGGTATTCCCTCACAAACTTGTCTGGTCCCTCCATTGTATTAGTTTTCCTTCAAGCTATTGGTCTGGAAGCACTGGCGGATCCAGAAGGGGGATGCCCCCTCCCCCAAAAAAACTAGATTTTTTTACCTTCCTTTATTTGAAAAAATTGATTTAAATATTAATTTATGGTCGAGTTATGTAATTATTTAAACAATATTGTGTAGTACGCAAATAATAAACAATATAATAAAAATGTGTTCATTATTTAACAAGACTCTAGGATGTCTCCCTCCAGAAAGATCAGCTGGATCCGCCCTTGGAAATTTGGGCGCGCTGCGAACTGAGCCGTTGCGCATCGCCGCCTGCCTCCGTGCTGCAGCTGCACGCCGAATTCGCTTGGCGCGGCAGTGGTCAATGAGCGGCCGCGCGGGGCCCAAGGCCATCGCCGCCCGCGGGCTGTGCCGCTTTCCCGCACTTTTTGGCGCCTACACTCGCTTAAAATGATACCGCGCGGCGGAAACGAGGATTCTAGGGAGCCTGTTCAAGAAAGTATTCGTTCAGTAAAGGCCCTCGTGCCGACCCAAGTGGCTACCGATTCGACAAACGATATATTACACGAATCGATGTCAGGTGTGTGCAAAATTTCGCATCTGTGAAATATGTGTTTCCATCTCTTCCTACTCTTCACGAGATAAAATATTAAGTTTATCTTGTAGATGTATACACAACCACAAGTGATCAACCAGACTGTGCTTTACGTGTAGTTGTTATCAATCGCATTGCATCGGCAACATTCGTAAATACGGAATGTGGTGTATGTAGTGTAATTGTAGTACTTCGCGTGCAAAGTACACTAACAACAATACTGACATATTTCACTGTTGATAAATGATAACAATTTTTGCAAATACCTTGATCGGAAAATAAAATGTAGTTGACAAAAGGCAACTACTGTGTAGTTGTAAGTTAACTAGGAATGCTTACTGCTCAAAGAAATGTCGGTTCTTTTTATGACAAAACTTTAATGCATTTGGTAGGGCACTTGAAATTGCAGTTTTTCTTGACCGGATTGCATCGGTAATAATAATTTATGAATATAGTAAAATTTCGATGTTTCGAAGAGTCAAAACAACATTAACTTTTACTTTCTCGTATGTGTACATATACACGGAGCACATTGCTTTGTCATTGTCATCTCACAATACTGTTGGAAATGCTGTAACAAATTGCTTGTCCAGATTGCTTGACCGTATTAAGGAGTATAATATTTTGGTTCCTTTTGAAGGGCAGGGGCAAGCAAAAGTTGACTTCCGCAAAGTTCTAAATATTTGCACTGTAGGAATATGGCCCCGAATTACGTTTTCAGTTGCATTTGAAACGGTGAATCGTCATTTCCTCTTCCTTTCTTGTTGAGGTAAGGAACTGTAAGCCAATAAGGTATAGCGTATTTGTACAGTTTTGGCCTGATGCATTACGAGGCACGTGGCTAATAATGTAGATAATGTTGATGTAGTTAATTACATCGATTTAGGCGAACCTTATGGGCAAGGAACGACCTTAGTGTCTCTTCAATGCACGTGTCTGTAAGGTTAATCTTTTTCAAAATAATGCTGTACCTAGTTAGTTGCAGCATGAGTGAGTAATTATGTTTTATAATAGGTCTCTCCTCAATCGGGGCAACCATTCTAGCTGGGACAAGCATTTAGCTCGTGACCCGTCTGCTAGTGCGAGCTTAGGAGAAGGAATTAGGAAGGAAAGATCGCGTCCGATCCGCGGCGCTTGAAATCGAGTACTGTTGTGGCATTCTCCTCCGGACAGCGCCTGAATTCGACCTAGCTATACGAGTATCACCTTCGGAACTCTCAAAGTCTCTGCAGAGACTGCGGTAGAGCCGAACTCAACCGGCGTAGTTCAGAGAACCTAACGTTAAATGCCACCTTAAATTTTAGTCCACAAGTTCAAGACGATGTATGGATGTGTTTAAATTCCCTAATACTCGCATATATTTAAGGACCTTCCACGAAATTACGTTGGCAACGTCGTTTTCTCGTGAAAGTCGATTCTACGTCGCACGTGATCCGTAGCTCAAGGTTTGGTCCCGGGGTTTCTGCTCCTTGCACAAGGCCCCGGAGCGAATTCCCACTGAAACGCCGTCCGTGTTCATTGCTCACATCGTGAGAAGACCGCGGATGCAGGCAGAAAAAGTTTATATATTTCTTTGTAAACAATACGAAAACTGATGGTTTACTATAAAACATCATGCTTTTATTACTTTTTGGATAACTGCTGATCATTGACCCTTCAGGTAACGGACTGTTGTCGCCAATGAAAGTATGTGTATCAATGCCGGGTTTCTCTTTCTGACCTCAAAATAGTAGGTAGAACCCGGCAAATGGGCTTGATCGCATGTTGATATTAGTGCATCGTGCATTCAAAACTCAACTTTTCGGAATTAATATTTTGACTTTACAAGTTGAATCTGCTCACCATTGTAAGACCTTTTGAGATATAAATGTTAATTCCAATCAATGAATGAAAAAAGCTCGTCAGGCATTTGTACAAAAAGTTGTTCGTTTTTATCGGCAAAGAACATACTTTTCGAGAATGTCGGAAAAGGGAAAGGCAGGGTTTTTATGCGTAGCAGCAATTCAATATTTTCTTCCTCCCTTTAAGCGATAAAAAATACCATAATTTACGTCTTCAAAAACATCACTTCAGCTTCACAAAGCTTTACTTCACCTATTACGACTTTTTTATTGTTGAAATTTTTCTGTTGTGAACAAAGCAAACTGGCAAGCGTGCCCCCTCCACTGATTAGTGAAGTGATTTGTTTCATTGACTATTAAATGTAACTGTTAGTTTTTGAGAGTTTGTTTTAGCAATGTAACATGGCTTAAAGCGCTTCGCACAGCCTTCCATACTGATAAAGAACATTAAGGGTCGTTTGCACATGAAATTCCAACCATGAGTAATCGGAGCTAAACCTACAGACATTTCACATTCAAATCACCTCTGCGTTGGTTACGTTTTTTTTTCATGACCTCATTTTGGTAACAATAAGATTGTGAACTCATTCGTATATTAAGTTAAGTCGCCTCCTCGAAGATCTATGGAACTCTGCCATAAAATAGATTAAGTAAGATTTGGCACCCTGCTGTCATTTGGCATTCGTGAAGTGTCGCCCAAATAGTGAAAATGAATGACCCCCGCGTCAGACAACTGGTTTTCAGAATGGTCAATACGCGAATCCAGAAGCATATGCTCCATTATTTTACAAGAAGTTTAATTTCCTGAATCGACAATTGGCGAAAAGACCTCCCACTTGTGCAAAGTTGAGCTGAGAGATTCAGTAACAATTACGTGAATGTAATGGTCCCGTGGTACCTTTTTTTGACATATTTATTCTTCATTCTGAAGTACATAGTTCAGTTTACATTACATTTTCATTTATACTGTATGGCTTATAACTATTCTTATTCTCTAATCTAAAAACTAACTCTAACTTCAGGAAGGGGTAGGAAGCTTCAATCTGCGCCTACTGTTCACAATTGGAGATCGTGTTAGGAAGGCGTTGAAAGGGTATCGGTTTTTTTATTCATGTTGGAGTTTAGTCTGTTGAGGGAGGTTGTAGTGACTGACGTGTGGTAGAAAGTTGATATGTAAATAAAAGTTATTGGAGAGATGGGCTATGTGTTTAATGATGGATTTATATTCAATTCTTTATGTAGTTGTTGTTGGATACTAACCATGGTGCGTGGGTTGCTAAACGGAGAAATCTATTATGTAATATTTGCAATTTATATATGGCTGTAGCTGATAAGTTAGTCCATACGGGGCATGCGTATAATATTAAGGGTCTGATTATTGTGATTTACATAATGTTATGGCATTGTCTATTAATAGGCAGCTTTTGGAGTTTATTAGAGGTTTTAATTGCGCTATTTTGCTTTGTGCTTGTTGAGTTTGGGTTATAATATAAGAATTCCAGTTTAGTTTTGTATCCAAGTTTAGCCCAAGACATTTGACTGTTTCACAGTGAGGAGTCCATTGTAATGTACTGTTATTGATTGTAAAGGGGAAGGGAGTGTAGAATTGCTTTAAAGAGAATAGTTTCGCAGTGGATTTTGTTGGGTTTAATTCAATTTTCCAAAGTGTTGACCAGTTATCTATCAGTCTATATGTTGTATTTTTTCACGAATGGTTTTAATTGATTGGCTGGATTTTTAAATTACAGTGTCCTCTACAAATTGTAATATAAGGGTCTGGTTTGTTGTCGGAATATTTGACGAGTAAATATTAAAAAGAGTTGGTGAAAGTGATGAGCCATGTGGTAGGCCTGCTTGTATTTTACAGGGTTTGGATTGTGCTTTTCTACTGTCACTGTGAATGTTCTATCTGTTAAATAATGGTTTATGATCTTCACCACGTAGAGTGGTGTTCCAATTGTTTGCAGTTTAAATATAAGGCCTTGGTGTCAAACTCTGCCAAAGGCTTGTGATATGTCCAGGAAAGTTGCAGTTGTGTGCTTGGTATCTTGGTATGCTGTTCTGTTATCCTAAGAATTTGGTGTGAAGTGGAAACTTGGTTAATAAAGCCAAACTGGTGTATAGGTATGTTTTGTGTTTTGTATAAATAATTGTTTAATGTTTTCAGAATTACTTTCTCTAGAATTATTGACAGTGTTGGCAAAAAACTGATTGGTTTGTAACTTTTTGGGATACTGTGATTTTTACTAGCCTTTGCAACAGGAATAATTTTTGAGTTTTTCCAAAGTATTGGATAGGTACCAATTCTTAATATTGTGTTATATTATTTATGAAGGCTATTGTTGGTGAGGGTAGGATTTTTGGAATTTTATTGTTGATATTATCATGTCCCCGGGCTTTTTTTGATAGGAGATTTTTTTATTATATTCTTAATTTATAATATTCTTAACTCATTTCATGCAATGAATTTTATTTTTTGTGGGACATTGTAGTTCGGAGCGGAAATAGAGTTTGCAATTTTTATACGTTCTGGGTGGGCTGGAGTGTTATTTAGCGTGCAAGTTCTTTCAAAATAGTCGGCTAAAGCTTTGGCTTTATCAATAGGGGATTTTTTTCCATTGGAAGTGCTTATCGGATAGATGATGCTCTGCTTTCTTAAAATGGTTGATGCTGCCCTCGGCGCTGGTTGGAACTGGCGTCGCCGCTTGCTGGTATCGGCGACACAGGTGAAACGTCACCGTTGTCACTGTTATGGACGATGCGCAGGGCTTCAGATATTGTCTACCCCCTGGCTGGATTAATGACATAAGCCATATTATTTTCCTCAAATAGTTGTGATCGGGTACTATAGAGCTGTTTGAACACGAACACAAGCACTATGCACAGAGTTCAATAATAGACATGTGGTATGTTGTTTATTTGAATATCATTAAAGCAAACTACTTCATATTTGGAATTCCATTCCGTGTAAGTGAAGGTAAATACAAATTAATGTTAGTCACTTCCCTTAACCTTCACCTACTCGGGGGTTTAGTATGTCATTCCTCGATAAGTCTACTTATTCTGTCGCTGGACTTTTCTTCTTCGTCCATTTGAGATTTGTGGTACCCAAGTTTGATCGAGCTGAGCTGTGCTGTGACCGGTGTAGACCGGAGCTTTCCTGCGGAGCCCGGCTGCCCGGCCGGCGCGGCGGGGTGCTTCCCGCCAAAGCCGCTATCTATAGCTCCGCGCTGCCCGCCCCCCAAAATAGACTACTCACCGCCTCTTCTCTGCGACGTGCACTCACAGCAGCCTTTCCCACGAAATACCTGGAAACCACTAAGGCAGGTAGGCGTACAATAACTTAGACATGGAAGCTTCCCGGATGGTGTACAGCTCTTGATCAAAAACACACTAGGACGCTCTATATTTGATTGTAGAGAAAGTATAGAAGGAACTCTCTAAACGCGGTTGAAGCGGAAGTGTAGTTCCGTTAAAATGGGCTGATGATCTCCCACTTTCACCGTACCATACCGAAAGCAAGCTCTTGTCAATAAAGACGTTGAGATATCGACTTCTTAATTATAATAATACTTAATAATGATAATAATGATAATATAATAATAACAATAATAATAATAATAATGGAATCATAGCTCAGAAATTCAGCTCTGGGTCATTGTGTTAACCATACGAGTCTTACGGTATTGTATTGACTATCACATTGGCTGAAAGACAAACGGTGCCACTGAAGGATTTCACTTTCCAATGAGAACTACATGGTTGGTCACACTGCTTCAAAAAGTATTAATTTTTTCTGGTCTTTGTAAAAACAAATTTATTCTCTCGTGTGTAGTCATCTGTAGGCATGTAGTTCATTGGTTGCATCGCAACATCATTATTCAACCAGACTGATTCACTTATCTACAATTCTTGATCATCAAAATACCGATTCACAATCAAAGATCCTGATTTTTTAACTGGCATGTCAAGACGATCCAAATTGCTTTTTTTATTATATAGTCTATTTTGCCGGAACATTTTAAACGTGAAAAGAAACACAGGTTTCAAATATCTAATTGTTCATAGCTTATTTGTCGATGCAGGGATCAAGGCTTCAGTGCTACAGGGAATCGAATTGTCAATTAAAGTTTTAAACATGGTTGCATATCACAAATTTAAAACAAAATTTTATTTAGTCTCCGTTGTAATGAGTTTCGATTGGTTTGCACTGATATAAGTAACCTGTGTTGCTTGTTTGCTTTTTAGTTGATTAATCCGATACTTCCGATACGACCTTTTCTTTTTAATTCTTCAGAGATACTAAGTAGGGAATAAAATTGAAAGTTACTGACATAATACTTAGGAAGAAAGAGTCTGTATTCGGAATTGAGGAAAATATGTCATATTCGTTTCACACGAGATAAATATCAACGCAATATTGATTTCTAAAGTTTGTTTTGGCAAAGTGTAAGAGATGTGTTATACTGTCTGCCCCTTACATGAATATACCCTCTTTGATCTTGATACCTGTTCGGTCAATATATCAGATATTGCTTTTGAGACATCAAATCTGCTTACTTCTGCTTCTAGAAAAAGCTCACCCGATAAAGATAGGTGCCGACTTTTCTCAACAGTAGAGAACGCTATCATCTTTTAGCGCCAAGAGTGGAATTTGATCAAGGTCACTTTATCGCAAAGATTTAGTATTAAAAAATGTAAACCAGCTAAAAAATGACGGAAATAAAAAAGAAATGATAAGAAATGAGATAGAATACGACTTCTCAAACTGTGGGTAAACAAAGGTGATACAGGGTTCGAAAAGTAGCATATAGTATTACTTTCTCCTACTTTCATTATTCAGTAAGAAGTGGAAGTATTGTAATCGTGCGCCTTATAACGGTGAATTTTCGTCAGAAAATATTGTCGGGCTCTATGACGGAAAAAAGTGGATAAATCTTTTCCCTATATGTGGTAAATTACTTCCGCTAATAGGCGTACTTAGTGTGTCACTATATCAGTGTTCATTATAACCGAAGTCAACTGTATCTGCTCCTCTCTGCTTACTCAACCCCCCCACCACCACCACCACCACGCATTGCCCGGCCTCCCCCACTCTCGCACCGCTAATGTCCTGCCAACAGCCCACTCGTATTCCATCCACATCTTACCCATATCCCACCCATATGTTGCGGCTCCATATCGCATCGCATTCGTCCCACGAGTTTGTACACGACGTAGTCTCACTCAATGGTCCCTGTCCTGCGCCTCCATCTCCCTCTCGCGTCGCGCCTCGGCCACGCTCGTCTCGACCTGCGTCCTGCCGCCGCCCGCCGGCCGCCGCCCCGCCCGCCCCGGCCCGCCCGCTCTCGCCGCGCGACCCGCTCCCGCCCGCCCTCGCCCATGCCAATCTGCCGGCCCCATCTCTGCTAGGCCCTGCCTCGGCCCTGCCGCCCTCCGCCCATTCTCCTCCCACCCCCAAACCCAACCTCAAGCCCCGTCCTACAAACGAGCGCGTTTCCGTCCATATCTCATCCACACCACATCCCAACCCGTATCCACACATGTCCCACCCCTCCCCG
Organism: Gryllus bimaculatus; assembly: GCA_017312745.1. Classification (NCBI taxonomy): domain Eukaryota; kingdom Metazoa; phylum Arthropoda; class Insecta; order Orthoptera; family Gryllidae; genus Gryllus; species Gryllus bimaculatus. The sequence goes on from BOPP01000186.1 coordinate 2,076,188, forward strand.
CCCCACTACATTTTGTTGTACATTAATGCATTGCGAATTATTAAAGAAGAACAAGAACAAATGCGTATCATCCCCCAAACGGAAAACGATCGAGGTGTGCGCAAACGTGTGGTCGGCGCCCACTGGTTTGCATAACACGTGGGCGCCGTTCCCAGGCAGCAAGTGGGCGGCACGCGCCGCTCTGCGAGGTACCTTGCGGAGGGGCCCGCGACGGGGAGGACACGTGGCGGCCGCGGCTCCTGCGTCTGTGGGCGTGAGACGCCACGCCACGGCCATGCCCTGCGCTCGCAGGGCAGCCATATCCCGCGTCGTCGCCTGTGCCAAGGGGGCGGAGACAATGCGAACAGACGGCAGCTCCTGGCGAACTTTTTTACTTGGCCCCGTTGTGATTGGAAGTAGAACTGTTAATACATAATTTGAGGCTTCTTGCTAATGCAGTGACATCAATTAAAGATTGTTTATCGCGATTATAAATTATTATTATTATTATTATTATTATTATTATTATTATTATTATTATTATTATTATTATTTGTATTTCTAATTTCGAATATATGTACTGGTAATGATGTCTTAGGACATCAATTGGTGCGTTCTCGGGTTCGAGTACCAACGATAGCAGGATTTTCGAATCTAGTAGGAACTAGGTAGAATTCAGCCGCTGTCTGAAGGAGAATTCTAGCGACTGGCAGCTCTAATCGGCTCTAATCGGACGGAGGGGCGGACGACCGGAACGGAAGGGGCCTGGCACGGAACGGGAAGCGGAGGGGCGGGACCGGTATCGGAACGGAGGGCGCGACGGACGGACGGAGGGCGGCACGGACGGCGGAGGGGCGGGCGGACGGCAGCGGAGGCGGGCAGGACGGACGCGAGGGCGCGGGCGGCGGACGGAGGGGCGAGCGACCGAGGGGCGGCGGACGGACGGACGGACGGACGGACGGACGGACGGACGGACGGACGGACGGACGGACGGACGAATCTCTTGAGTTATACGGCATGTCAACTGTCACGAAACGATTCAGTGTAAAAGTTGAACATATAAAAGTTGCCATAAGTCGAAGAATACGTGCCGTATAAAACTCGGTGTACGGTGTATTTATACCCATTATTACATCGTCATTTCATAATTTTCGTATTTATTGAATTCATATGATTTCTTAGACTTGTGCATCGAAAGTAAGCATTCATCTGTAAGATCAGGTAAACGGAATGGGTGATTCTGCAAAGGGTATTACATTTTTTTAAATAAACTGTAGAATAAATTGACACTGACACTGTAGAATAGTACATGTAAATGCATTTTTTGTGATTCAGTCAACTAAGTTTCTATAAAATTGTTTTATGTTTAATTAATTGATATTCATTTTTTTAATTGATTTTTGTAATTGATTTTTGTTCTTCTAAAATACCTCATTGGTTTCAGTGGTGAAGTGATTTTTGCGTGATGGAAAATCTTCGAAAATTGTGTAATTAAGAAAACTCCCTCGTCCTGCTTCATGGCTGGTTGTGATAAGTGAGCTGAGATTGAAACGCGTAATTTGCTTCAATAACAGTCTGGCAGGTGTTTCGCGGAGCAAATTTTCCCGATATCGGTCGCAACATCACCTATTGTTTGCCTGTTATCAAAAATCAACAAGGGCGGGCGAGGACAGCTGTGAAGTGTTCGTGCAAACTTGTCCAGCTGTAGCTGGGAACAATCGGCAGAAATACATCGTTAAGCTTTCTGAATCTTCTATCATTCTTTGATCTCCACTAAATTCATCTAATCGTTATCGCGGCATTCTAATTGACGCCATATTGACACAGTTTCATCTCTTCCGAACTAAATGAAACCAAGACGATTAGCTATTTTACGTCCGATTCTCAATCGCATCGGCCGCTACCATCTTACGCATGCCACTGTATGGATTTCAGCTACTTCAACCACACTAAATAAATTACAAATCTTTCAAATCTAAATCTTAAGAATAACAGAATGTACCCCTTGATTTATCAGCAATAAGACACTTCACAACGACCTTGCAATGGAGCTGATCTAATTACTTTCTTCCATAGGAAGCTAACACAATTTCTAAAGAAATGTAAATCACGTACAAGAAGCAGTCACTTACAAAATAGCACCTGCACTTTCTCGCCTAAGAGGCAGGCTCCCATTTCATATTTTTCCGTAATATCTCTTAGTCATCAGAAGAGGATATAAGTTTACCTTTACACCCATATTCTTGTCTAAACTTCACTCGTTTCATAACCCATGTCGTCGCCCTACAACTATATTTCCAAAATTATTCTTTCAATAGCCTTTGTTGATAGTTTCATCTAATCAGGGAGGTGACAAGTTATCCCCTTCACACTTTGCTTTGCGGCTGAACGTTGAACTGTCATTGTAAAACAAAATTGATTAAAAAATGTCTCTCTGCAACATCACGCGCTTATAGAATGCGCTTTCCACTTCTCCTACTTTAGCCTTTTAAGAATTACTGCGGCAAGGAGGGATTTCCCCAACCAACCAACAGTTCGCATTTCCTTCCGTCATTTGAAGATTTTAGGGAGGTTATAAAGGGTGATTGAAGCTGAGTGATTATAGAAAGGGTGAAGTCAGAATACATGAATGGCATGAGAAACCTGTCTGTCCAGTACCATAAATGGTAAAAATACCATTATGCCGAACGACCCCGCGTATTTGGACGACTGTCCGTCAATTCCAGTACTGGCTAAGTTGCCTCTGGGCCACAACTGTTGCGACTGTAACGACTCTGACAGGGAGGACATAGGGTTCAGATGCAGTCGTTGATGGATTTCCAACACTGGTTGAGTAGTTACGTCGAATTCAAGAATCGTAGAATTACGGAGAATTGTAGCGACCCGATGCTCTGATCGGTTGTTTTCCTTGATTTCTCTTATTAGTATCAAGCGAATGTCGGAACAGTAGCCTAAGACAACGGGCCACGGTTCGCGCGCACTATCTTGCCTTCCTCAGCCTTGCTTTCCCTGTCCCTAGAGATAGACACTTATGCTTACATGTACTACACTTATCGCACGTGTCAGAGACTGATCGAGAGCTTCAAACCTGGATGACGGAAACATCCGCAAGCCGACATGTGGGTTGGCTAAGACCATTCTAGCAGGTGAGGAACACCGCCACCTTCTGCTTTATAACATTCACTACACTTCAGGAAATAATGAATAAGAGGTTGACGCGTCTGGAAACACAAAATAATCAATCATTCGACACCGACATCCAAACACCGATGTTGCCAATTATCGATGTACAAAATTAAAACATTGTTGTTCAAAATACATAGACCAAAATACTATCCATGTGTAAAGTTGGTTTAGTAACTTCTAACATTAAATTCATGCGCAAAACATTTAATTTAATTTGACATTTGCAGTGTGTATTGATTTATAATTAAAATTTAACTGAAAACGAAATTAAAAACGCCTCTCCATGTGCGAAATGTAAGGAAAAACGACAGAAATACCAGGGGATGAGAATTATCTTGGAGCGACGGGTATTACTCCCGGAGCGTTTCTTGAACGATGACCTTGCTTCCCCCTCTCTAACACAATAAAGTTGAAGACAAAAGCTCGCAGCGTGCACTGATGACCACATTCTAAACACATCTTCACTGACGCGAAATAGAAACTATTTTCCGTTGAAGACGAGAACTTCTGTCCGTGATGTTGTCCAAAAAATCTAAAGAAATGACCAAAAGAGGTGAAGATCCATCCCAGGAGATATCTCGAACTCCTGGGAACGATAGAATGCAAATTATTGAGAAAGTTGCTAAGGTATGACTAATTCTCCAGAGATTGGCATTGCTTCATAAAATCTAGTGGCCGATTTCGTAACTAATACCCCCACTCTACCCGCATTTCTTCAATCCATCGTTGAAGAAAAGTTGCGAGAGTAATAGCAGACTTCCTCGATGAACGTAACACAATCTGCGTTATTTGGTCAACAAAGACCACAGCCATCAGTTATTTTTCATATTTTAATTTTTACAAATTTGTGATTATGAGCATTTCTTTCACGAATAAAACATCAAAAACGTAAAAGCATCGATCCCATAACATTGATGTAAAAAATCTGTTTCAATACATCGAAGTTTAAACCTTCTGTATTTTTGTAGAAAGATCGATGTCGTATCCCTAGTGCGTAGTGGGCGCCGCGTGGCAACGTGCGTTGAGATTGCGGTACGCGAGGACGCCCCCGCGGTTATTTCCGTGCCGGCGCGGCGCGGCGCGGCGGCGCGTTTGCGTCAGCGACGCCCAGCTCCATCGGCTCTGCGATCATCCCCCGGCGCTGTTCATAACCCCTCTGCTTTGCCTTTGGGCCGCCCGTGAAGTGGCGGACAGGCAGCTTGCCTTCCACATCCACTAGGCCGGATGCTTTGCTTCAGCGGCAACATCGTTAGTTTGGAGGTCCTGGATTCGTTGGTTCGCTGGTTGGCTGATGTGACGGGCATGTCAACTACTGTGATTATTAGACCCTTTAATGGAGTGTATGTTTTAACGGTTTTCCATACCCGCTGAAAGGGGACGCCGACCTTCACGCCGGGTTGCGGGATAATTCCCTCTCCAGGTATCTCCTCTAACGGAGCGACGCCCTACCCGGGCTAAGCTCTAAGCTCCGTCCTGGGCTCCCGTCATGTGTGGTACTGTAGTGTATGTATGTGTGTGACTAAGGAGAGAGGATAGGACTAGGAAGAATAATGATAAATCGCGCGCGATCCTGGCCCATTCGATAGGGTACCGCTCTGGCATACACCTTGTCCGTATTGATTGGAGAAATCACGAAAAACTACCGATCAGAGTAGCCGGCCGCTAGAATACTCCTCCAGAATGCGGTTGAATACGACCTAGCTATTGAGATAGTGTCGAAATTCTTCCACCGGCGGGACTCGAACTCTGGGACTTCCCGGTCAGAATCGGCGCAATGCTGGCTCTGAGCTCACCTGTGCCGGTGGCGGTGCTGGAATTGGTCCCAACAGTGGCGGACTTAAAGCTGGGTACAATTCAGTCACGGTCTAGAGCAAAAATTCTAACGGCTGATTGCTCTGCAAATACTGACATTTATTTTGCGACTATAATATTCAAAACACGTGAACGTCTAGACAGTATGAAGTGGTTTTCAAGCTCATATTCTTGAAAGAAATGTAGATTTTCGTTTTTTGAGGTACTCCTTGACCATTCAAAAATATACTAAGAAATTCAGGAGGATGACATTTTCTTGTCATATGAATTAGAAAATGTTATTTTGTTTTCGTTACTCATCTATAAGAAATCTGGATGGCAGCAGTTGCTAGCGGCTTGGAGATGACGGTATGAGAAATGCCTGAAGGGACATTCGGCAGCAAAGGGATGCCCTTGTCGTCTACGTAGTTACTAGACGAACTACAAGTTCCCTGAAGTTACAAGGCGGACTGCAAGTTCCCTGTAGTTACTAGGAGCTTGAAGATCTCGCAGTTTTATGTAGTTGTATAGCACTCCTGCGTTTGTGAGTAGTAGTTGCTTTTCGGAATTGATCGCGATGTACACGGGCGGTCACAGTTGTTTAGAGAAGATTGCATGCGTAGGTACAGCGCAATTACTAACTACACAGAACGACACAGGTAGTCAAAGAAATTGAGGCAAATGCGAGCAAAGAAATTCATGCCACGAACAGTCGAATTTATGAGAATAGAAGTACGTCAGCATTGTAAGGCGATCTGAAGGCTGGCGGCTGGTGACCATTAGGGTGAATGTACACTCTTGGAAACATAAAGTTTCGCGTCGAAAATGCCTTGGCGCGATAGGTTGATGGCTCTGTTAAAAGGTTTTCACCGCTGCTTGTATCAAAACTTCATCTTGGTCAGCATTTAAATGCGCCAAAGCCCGTTCCTAATTCCTCCGGATTCTCCTGTTCTCGATAATGTTTAAGCCAGTATTGCGCTGTTTCTTGCCCCAACGCCATACCGACTCGCCGCTCTGAAACAGAGAGGTGTCCTCTCTACTAATGCGATAACTCGCTCTCGTGTGGCTTGGCTTATGGGAGCCATGTTGAATAAAGAATGGAGTAGGTTCAATTTGCTTAGCGCGATTTTTCTTTCTTACAAGTGGCACGCTGCAGAGCCCCTTATCTCCTTCTGACCTTTGCCAGTCGAAAACAGGAAGTGCTGCAAGGTCAGATTCAGTCGGTAGTACGTGAGGTTTACGAGAGAAAATCGATAATCTCTCTCAACAAAGAAAAACTTTATTCCACTGTCTTATGAACGAGAATATTGTAGCAAGCAAACTGACATCGCTAATATGGCTAATTGGCAGTCTGATGTTAACTAGAAGCAGTCATATTTTCGTAAATTTTTGTAGAAATTGTTTTGAAAAAAAAAATCGCTATTGTTGCCATTATTTGTTATTTATAATCTGTATTACATTTTTGTGGCATAAAAAACGTCAATACACATAATGGATTTCTACTTACATCTGAAACAAAATGTTTGTATGATATTGTAATAACTTCAATAGCATGACAAAGTCTAGGAATATTTCCCTTCAAAATTCTTTTCGGCAAATTGTATTTTGAATTTTTTTTACTTCACAGCTACGAAATCTCAATACCACATAATAGGGCCTCCCACATGAACGCAATGGACTCAGAAATATTCATCATCAGAATCAATAAGCCACATTTATCATCAAAACATTTTATTTACTTCAGTGTAGAAATTGGATTTCAAAGCTTGTCACACTAAGAATTATTGTAATTACAGAACATCAACAGTTCCATCATCTTTATTCACATTATATATCAATAGCATAAGGAGTCTATGCATAGAATTTTTTAATTTATTTATATATAGTAGTATAGTAGAAATAAAATTATCAAAGCAAACAAGAGATGCCAAACGGGATTTAATGAATTATTTACAGATACAACACAAGTCTCATTTTCTGTCAGTATATCACTATAATTTTGTGATATTGTTTAAACAATTGTCTTCCGAGCTTTTAGGAGTTCCATTTCATGGTTTTATTCGAGTAAAAATGGAAATAATATGCAATATTTTAACTTCTTTTATTCGCAATTTAAGATTATTATCTATAAGAATTATAGAAGCTTATTTTATTTTGGTCTCCTACAGAGTATTACTCCTTTTTGAGAATTGCTTGTTTGCATTCCTTATTTGCAATCGAGAATTTTGCTAAATTATACATAACATTGACACGACATATATACATGTTGTAATTTAGTGGATTTTAAGGCATTGTAGAATGAATAAAATATCTTCTTTAGACTGGGAACCGAACCCGCCTTCTCACGAGTTCTAGAACTCCACTTCGACACTGAAGCCATTCTTCGCCTTTCTAATACACCTCTTATAACAACACATTTATATTAACGAAAATTTAAAGAAAAATACGTTTACCAAATTAATGTCAGGTCTTTTTACTGCAAATCATGAAAGTATTTTCCTCTCTACTTTACTATTAGCTCTCAAGGGTCATAAAGTATTTTATACGCTCTCCAATAAAATAAATTTAAATTATATTCTAATATACAGAACGTAGTTTTCGAAAATAAACGTTAGATAGGCTGTCGGCAGCAGGA
>BOPP01000186.1:2086222-2106881 GCA_017312745.1 Gryllus bimaculatus
TCGTGGACATTCCTTGTCGCGACGCCTATCTACCGTACTGACTTCTCGAAACTACGTTCTGTAGATTGTCTATGAAATTTAATTATTCTTATTGGACGAAAGTTATAAAAAGTATTTACACATCCAATTGTAGAGCACAAAATGAGTTGTGAGCATGAGGAAAAAGACTTTCGTGATTTCTGCCAGTACAAACTGCAACTGACCATATAAATTTCTGTAAACGTAATGTTGCTTTCAAATTTTGTTAATATAAAATGTGTTGGTAATAACGTGTGTGAAGGAAGGCGAAGAATGGCTTCAATATCAAGTGCTGTTCTAGCACTCGTAGAAGTTGCGGGTTCGGTTCCCAATCCCTACATGGATTATTTTATCCATTCGTACAGTGCAATAAAGTCCACTAACTAACTAACCATTCTTCACATTTGTCGCCTGACAATTTTTATACATAAACACGGTGAACATTTCGCTGTCGCGAAGAAGGGCGAATATTTCAACTTCTAAAAGAAGATTAGAACAGATTGATCCATTGTATTAAAAATTAAAAGCGTTGGCATTGTGCAGATGTGGTGATAACAAAAATATTATGTTCAGATCCTCGTCTCCGTTCGAGCATCTTTTATAACGATTTAGTTATGCAAGGCGGTTGTTTACCACGCATAACCTTTCTAGGAGATTTCTAAAGATTTCAGCCAGCTGACGCAGACAATAGACGACAATAACATTACCATAAATATATTTGTTATTTGAAAACTAAGCAAAAAGTCCCCAACATCATGTGGAACAGATCAAGAATATGTATAAAATTAATGCTTTGGCCGATACCACTATAACTCAGGGGGGTCTTAGTTTGTAAATGGGATTCGTCCATTCCAGTCTTTTTCTGAAAAACAAAAAATGTCATCATATTTGTTTTAAAACATCTGATGTGAAATGTCTTGGGTTAATTCCCTTGGCTAGTGTAAAAATCAAAACAATAGAATAAGCATAATTCAGGAATGTCTAGTCATTACGAAGAGTGAGGCTTAAAAATTTTAAAAAGCCTAGATCTATTGAATTTTAACTTAAGCAATTTTTATTTTTTGTGAAAACCGTATTTTTAGTGAAAAAACCATTGTTTTTAATTAAGGTACTTTTTACAATAGTGTTAATTATTCATTTCGATTTCAATATTTCATGTGAAATTTTTATAAGTATGAAATTAGCAGCCGTAATTGCCTGACGTTCACAACACTACATCCATTATTCAGTATTCAGCTTAAGTCATGCTTTAGGCCATTGTTTTATTTCTACAGATGATACATGTTCTGAATTAGAAACTCTACTTGCACGAAATTAGATTATGGAAAGATCGCTCTGATATTACACATTATTTATTCATAACGCGATCTGTCCATGATCTCCAGGAGCCCTTTGGAGTGAACAAAAACGCGTTCTTGTTACAATCATTTTAGTAAAAACGACGCTTACTTGACACGGAACCGCCTATTGAAAGCAGTATCTATTTCAATTAAACGAGCGCAAACATCTCAGAACGATGATCATGGTGAAAATTTGCGTTTTGAAGCGAGAGACCCCTCAATTCGCGATTCTCGCGATATGTAGAACAATTGTTGCATTTAATTTCAAGTAGAATTGACAGTTGATGATCTCGGAGATAATAACGCTGCGGGCATTGCCTGCATCCGTTCGTCATGTACTGTATTTAGTTTCGGAGAAGAAAATGCTGAACCATCGTTTTCGCGCACCCAACTACGGAGGAGGTTGTCATAGATAACATCGTCAAGCAACATGAGATATCTTCAGTATTCTTCTAATGCTTCTGAATTGCCTAATATTGCAAAGCCAACTTCTTAGATAAAATAGAACACTAATAATAATAATACATAATAATAATATAATAAATAATATACATTATGAGGAAATCAGATGTACTGTAACGTATCTAGCCAGCCGTGCCTCAGTGCGATCTATTAGGACGTCTTGGATTGCGCGATTAGTCCTCGCCACAAAGAAGTACGGGTTTTTCCGTAAAGGAAGAACGCGGTAGACGGGGACACAAGCTGTTGGGTCGTCTTCCGCTTATAGCAGCTTTTTCACTGTGTATAACAAGGCGATGGGGTGGCGTGACGTAGGAGTCACGTGCGCCGGTCGCCTATATAACAGCGTGTACGACGCCAGTAGGGCAGGTTTCTGGAACGGTGGGAGAACCGTCGGGGTGTGCCACAAAAACTTTGCGCCAAGCGGTGCATGTATGCGAGCCCGAGCTCGTCCAGCGCCATCAACCTCTCGGGCCAAGGCATTTTCGACGCGAAATTTTATGATTCCAAGGGTGTACGTATGTGTGTGTGTGTGTGGGGGGGGCGAAGGGGTGTCGTGAGAAATATCGTTAGGCCGCGGAGCCGCTCCGTGTGAGCCTGACTGACTGCCCGTCCCAGTTCTTGTCCGACGTGCCCACGGACGCTGATCGCGAAGCCGTTGGTGGGGCTGCGTTCTTCGTGTGAGCGAGGCTGGGCGCCTGGATAGAATACTGTATTCCCGGTGCGTCCTGCGACTGCGTTCTGCTGAATTATGATTTAAGATAGACAGACTGCGTCTCATAGTATATACCTCCTCCGTATTTTTACAAACGTAATTTACTGGTAAGAATGTTCAACTTGCTTGGTTTTTCCTGTACCACACGTAATAGCGATCTCGAATACATTTTAGGAACATATTTTTTAGATGCCTAGAAGACACTTCAAATTCATCAACCTCATAAAATGGAATCGCAGACACCGTGCCAATTTTAATTAGTACTTCCACTTGCATGGAAATAGTGAGACATGTAACCTCGTGATGTATTTCTGATGTATTTAGGAATCGTTTTGTGTAACGTTGGTCGCGTTAACAAATTGCAAAATACGAGTAGTGTTGAGTTTTTCTGGACTTTATTTTTCAACGCCCTGTGACTTGGTTGCATGTTTCATGCACATTTTTATCATGTGTATAAATATTCACGCTTTCTCTTGTAGAAAAACTTAATTGTAAGGAAATTGTAGAAAACTTAATTGCTTATGTAAGACATGTTGCCATGAAAATGTTTGATACACATGGTCATTATCTATCATTAGAACAAAAAATATTCTTTTAATGAAGAATACGTACTGAAATTAAAGATGATGTTATTCTCACTAGTACAAAGGGTATGTATTCCCCTTTTAGAGGTAGCTAGTGTAAAGAAATCAAAAGTGCAATACCACAGCTGCATGACATATTCACGTCAACACGAAGCACGTCACGTCAACACATTCTTCAACATAGGTGAATTTCGCGCCCGAAGTGAGGCTACAATTTTAATTGTTATTCAAACAATTGACGGTGTATGATTAACATACTGAAAATCTACCATGAAAAACAAACATGTAGAATCCACCTAACTGAAACTACAGCACCCCTTTCATTAACTTTTCAGAACTGAATGGTTTAAAAATATACTTAAATTGAATTTGCAAATGGTATAATATAATAACGAAACAAACAAAAAATCTATTTCAATTGAAATATTAAATTTCAGTTCAGCAGATTGCTCATACTTGTTTTATCACCTGAAAGTTACAATGTTGAGTAAAATATCATTTTTCAGTAAATGAGTCAATATAATGAATCAGCGTACAGTCATCTGCGTCCATCTATATATGAATTTAAAAGCATTGAGGAATGTCATTAATGTCATGTCAACAATTTAAAGCCTTTATCTCACCAATAGTCTATGTATCGTGTTACATGAAACTTAAATCTGTTATGGAAATAAGCAAACTCTCGTATTTCTATTGTATTTAGAAGATATATACACCTTTCATTTTTGTCTGTAAATTCAGTGGTTTCCAAAGAAGTAAGAAGAGAGTTTTGAGGAAAGGGAACTCGCCTGGCAGTTAATTTCCCCGCTGCGATTGTCTCCGGTTACCCGAACACTCTGCTGCCTTTCGTTGGCTGAACACTGCGTGCTTCTTGGCCTTGATATCACCAGTATTTGCTCTGTTCAACTGGTGGACAGACCATTCCTTGCTTGGTAGCTCGTTCCGCGTCATGTCAATGTACCTACCGTGATCATTGGTCGATGTGATTTGAAGTATCTAAGAATAGCCATTCACGAAGAAACTAAAAATGGAGATTAATTATTGCTGGAAAATTCTCTGTATGCTTGTAGCTCTTCTGGGTCGGTAAGTAAATGCGAATCACATGTCCGTAACCTTATTCAACTGTACCTGCAGGTATAGAGAAATTATTCTAGAAGGGACCGCTTTGACAGCTACTTCTTGGCTACTTAGTACTTCAATTTGTTTGTTAGCAGTTGTCTCACTTGCAAATGACTTCGACGCTACCTATTGCCATGTCATCGTTCGACCCGACGTTACTTTTTTCGCGACGTTTCAAACTGGTCCCTTCTTAGAGTAACTTCTCTATATAAATTGAACCTAACGGGTTCCATCGTGGGTAGTTGTTATGCTTTCATCTCGGAATCAAATTCTATTGACACGAATAAAACTTCTAAAAGTTTCTCTAATCCTGAATTATCTCATTGAACTTGGAGAATTATTGAAATTTCACAAGGAGAAAATGCGTGAACGTTTTCCTTTATTGTTTTTCTTCACTGTTATGCCTCCCCCATACGTTGTTTTACTCCTGCCGTTCACAGAACGATGCCTGCCATCACTTCGGAGCAATTGTGCGTGATTGTATACAAAATATCAAATCAAGTATGCTGTTTATTTATGTGTGTACACATTTATGATTTATGTGTTTCTTTTTCAAAATGTTCCGAAATGTATTTAATTTAACAATTGCACCGTATTGCATGACGATACTTTCAAAACATTTTCAGACAAATTTCGTTTCTTTGAAGAAAGCAACTTCAAGTTTTACAAAACGTATTATAAACACCCCATTCAAGCTTTTAAAACGGTGATCTTTGCAAATGAGATTACTTACAAGTATGGGCACGTCTAACGCAGACTCCCTCCGCTGCCGTGCTTACAGGATTCGTACTAGAGCTTTTTCTTTTGTAAATATTTTCATTCTCTTTGATCTTTTGCACAAATCTCAGAATATCTATTTGTATGTCAATGACATGAGATGTCTAACACAGGCTCATTACCGTTTGAAAAGCACGCCAAGGATAGCAGATTTGTCTCAAGTATCACAAGCATTGCTTATGTTACTTGGAGTGTGAGAGTTCAGGTTCAGTGTGCGCTGTAAAACTGGTCCAAAAAAATTGCTTAGGCCGCTAGAGGACGAAAGGTACGACGAACTCGACTGGAAGGTAGGGTTATGAGAGCAGACACTGCCGATGGTGACGGCGGTTGCATTGGTATTGGCGATGACGATGATGATGATAGTGAACAGCGATTGCAGAGGCAGACACTCTATGACTCAGTCCATCGGCGAACAATGGCTACACTTCTCTAGCGACTGGACTCGTAAGGAGTCAAAATGCGTAAATTAACTTTTTTCTTCCTGGGGCTTTTTTTTCAGCTTGAGGGAATGTGGATTTTGACTGTCCCTGCCGGGTACCCACTATGTCCTTCATGGGGACCCAGCCTAACCTTTTACATTAGACTCTTGTGGGCACCTCGGTCTGTGGTCCGCATACTCACAAGGCCTTCCGTGATAAGACACATTCATGGATGAGAACGGGACTCAGGACATGCCCACAGCTGGACTCGAACCCGCGACGCTCCAGACTGATGCACTCAGTCGGCATAGGCTGTAGCCACTTTGGCCATCCGGGTCAGCTTAACACCGTAAATTAACTAATACATTGACATGAAGGTTTGGCCAACGTCATTGCTTTATTATAGAAATATTTATCTTTTTTCTACCTTTTTGACCGGCCGTTGCAGCTTACATCGGTTCATTCACAGACAATCAAACGGCTAAACAGATTCAGAGGCGGTAGGGGACGAGGGCGGCTGTTGGCGATTAGGGAACAAAGGAATCTCCTAGGAGCGCGGCGCGGCTGTGACAGCGGCGGCGTTGGGAGCCTTAGCGGATGTGGCGAAGCTCAAAGCGCTCTGCCGGATGTGGAGCATTCGTGGAAAGAGCTACTTGACGGAATTGTGGTTAGAGATTGTGACCACTGGAACCACCGAAAGGTGTCGACATTTAGTGCGCAAGTAAGGTGAAAGATAAAGTATTAGATACAAATCTTGTAACAACAATTCGATGAAAGCAAACAGAATAAATAAAATTACTGAGTGTTGAAATGCAGAGAAATATTAGAGAAGTATCGCAAAAATTGCAGATGACTGAGAAGTTTTTCAGAACAATGAAATTCTATTACTACGGAAAATGACAAGTAAGGGCCAAAATATAAAAAAAAATAAACAAAAAACAATGAGGAAGGGAAAACAATCAATGGTGTTCGTTACAGAATTTGAAATTCATCATTCAACACAGAAATGTAAAAGTTCCTCCAATTATTTTGAAAAATATTAAATATGTCGTAAAGCATTAAAAAAAGAATTTAGAGACTCTTCGAATGTACTCGAGAGTTATACGATTACCAGTGGCTGATATGGTTAATGGCTGTCATTGACTTTGTCGTCATGGAATCCTTGAGTAGCCAAATGCGTCTAAGTATGTTCCATTGAGATAATCCTTCAAAGAGATGAAAACTCTAAGTTTCAGTCCAATCGTGCAGAGAATCGCTGATGATTTTGAAGAAGAATGCGGGAAGACATGCGATTAGAAATTGAAAACCATGTTCTCTACTTTACATAGTAGTGAAAACAAAGAGAATTTCAAGAATTCAGAAATAGCACCAAAAAGCGAGAAGTTAGACCCTGGACACGATTCTTCACTTTCGCATGAGCTCTGTCGGTTACAATTATAAATGTAATTAGCCCGATACAGAGCAAGTAATGGACGTAATTTTACGTTGTAAACCAAGGCGTTAACTGTGCTTTATAAATGTGTTTATCAGCCTTAGGTGGGTCAATACTTTTTGAAATACTATCTTTTTATAAGAAAAAAAATCATATAAGTAAGAAATATCTTAGCTATGAATGGTAGTAGTCATGAGCTGTCTATTTCTGTAACTCATCTGTTTCGATTGTTTTCAGTGTAGGCTACCGTTTAAGTAATAGTATATGATGTTAAGTTTTATTGCATGAATACACGTTTTGAAAACGAGCTACATTAGGAGCGAGTTTTTAAATTTGTACGAATGCATTAAAACAACTTCTGTTGAAATACAGCTTTATAATTGTTTGACAGAATCAAACTTAATTATGGGAAATTACGTTTTTGTGACATTTCGGGTATTTTACATCTGTGCTTAAAAATAGTGGTCAGCTGTTCCATTTACTGCCACCACCCCACGATTCTCTCGCTTCGATTAGCTGAGCGTGTGTTGTCGTAATCATTCGTACCGTAAAATGCTAATACGTCATCATTTGCGCAGTAAAACCAAACGCCCTTTTATGAACGATTTCTGGCAACAGAATGGTCGTTTATAATGCTGGTATTCAAAAACATTAATTACGGACGTCTGCTGTTAAAAGCAGTTGTTCATCCCTGTGTTTGGTGTGTGTTTGGCCGATAAACCCATACAGATTACGAAAAAAGTGTTGACACCGTGTATGAAGCATTGCGGCCGGGCGAATGCAGTTAAAGGCTGAGAGCCGCGAACTTGAGCTTCGAAGTTGGCGACCACGCGGTGCACGCGGCCGAACACGTGGCACGATCTTATGCCCTCAC
Source organism: Gryllus bimaculatus (assembly GCA_017312745.1). Classification (NCBI taxonomy): domain Eukaryota; kingdom Metazoa; phylum Arthropoda; class Insecta; order Orthoptera; family Gryllidae; genus Gryllus; species Gryllus bimaculatus. The sequence goes on from BOPP01000186.1 coordinate 2,093,960, forward strand.
ATGAACACATTCACAGTCAGGCATGGCTCAGGGTATCAAGTGATGTCACTGCAGTGCCTCTGACTGTTACGTCCTAGGGTCCGACAGTGGCAGGATTTTCGACACCAGCTAGATTTCACAATAATACACATTAATGAGTGTTATAATAGTCTATTTTTATTTTGCACCTTATAATTAAAATAAAAATAAAAGTAGGCAATACCGCGCGCGTAGCTATCAAGATAAATCTTAGAAATATTAGAAATTAGAATGCTCTCTAGGTCCTGAAAGAAACGCCCAAATGAATAAATATTCCAAATTAATCCCCTGGATATTACATCTGGAATGAATCAGTTAATAAATAATTACAGTCTTATTAATTAAATCAATTAATACATTATTAATCACCTGGTTATATTACCACACAGATATAGAGTTTCTAGGTGGTGTTTGCTTGCACTCCGCAGTTTTATATCTTAAATTAGACAATAGTATAATTTTATGAATGATGGCCTAATTAACACAGCTCTTTAAGAATTATTTGCTTCAGGTATGCAGGAACTTTATGTATTCGTCTGTCTATCAATACATCGAGAATAGGTCTTGTCGAATTATGTAAAGTAAAAGTGTTAGAAAGCAAATATAAAATTAATACCGGCATGTTATTAGGAAATTGTAATAAAAATTAAATAATCTATTTTTGTATCATATATACTATTCTTTCCTGGCCCGCAGTTGGCAGACGGACCTGTATACATTTCATTACTTTCAACCAGAAATAACGGAAAAGTACTCCTTTTTTTCTTTTTCAAAAAGTTGTACACGACCTTTTTTAAAGACCTAATTTCGTACCACAGACTTTGAAGCAAAAATATCTATCTTCAATTTTGTAGTTTTGAATCTTTCTTTTTTTTGCAATTTTTGCAATTTTTGAAACAAACGAGCAATACCCGAAAACGAGACTAGCGCCATATTTCTTACCGTTCCTTATTTCATATGAGGAGAAAATTTAAAGAACAAAATTAGTGCGGATTTTGAGAATTTTTTTGTAAATATCAATTGCAAAATACGATAAAGCACTGTTTTTTAAAACAAAATGTACAATATTTTTTTAATAAAAACTATTTTTTATACAACAGACTTTATCTGAGACAAATATCTCTACTGACGAAATTTTGAAATTTTTCTAATTTTTTCTAATTTTCTAAAAATCAGGAATGAGACCTACATCGTTCTCTTAAATGTTCTTTGCACTATTCAACAACAAAATTTATTGGATACTTTTTTCTACAATTTTTAAAAACTTCCAGGGGTTTCTTGTAAAGTACGCCCCAAAATTAAAATTTCGGTTTCAAATTCCAGGGTTCGCGACATCAGCTAGAACGATTGGAGACTATAAGTTTCGGAGAAAATCGGTTGACCGGTATATACGCTACCGTTGTGCACACAGTCGGAAGGACAGGCGGCAGTCGGACAAACGGGCGATCACGTGACCCGACTGACGTTTCACCGTCAATCGAAGTTTTGGTATCAAGGACTCACAAAAAATATACTCTCAAAAAACTCACCCTATATTTAGCATCCGGATTTAACGACTTTTACTAGGGCCCAGCAATAAGGGTTTTTTGTGTGGAATATTTGCTATTTTCCGGTGCAAGATTTCAAGACATTCTTTTCTTACGTTAGTAAATGCAAGAAAGTAAAAAAAGGCTTTAAAATTGAAAAATGGTAAATAATCACCAAAAATGACCCCATATACATTTCAACCTATATATCATGATAAACATTCATTAAAAGTTAGCTACGTCTAGAATACACCAATAGAAAGATGACCTGTCATCAGAATCCGAGCCCTGCAATTCATAAGGTAATTCAGAAATTGAATTAGCAATTTGTACAAAGACTGGAGTACTTTATTTCAACTATTCAGTTGTTCAGCTTATTCAAAATTATCTAATAGTAAATTCAATTAGTTTCGAAAAACGACATTAATTTCGACAATTTATTTGTAGTATTAAAATACGACATGTAGTTTAATGAATTGAACGATATCATAACGATAGTCATGACTTTAAACTATTTGGTTTAAAGTTTTAATCCCTGGTAAATAGTTGTACCATTTGGAGCTTTTTAGGTTAATCGTGGTTAAAAACGCTGTCTGGCAAAGTTGTTCTACGGGCCGTCTGATGCTGAAAATGCGAGTATTACGAGGAAGCTTGTTTAACCTAAGGTTCAAGTACCCTGTCAGAAAAAAGATAAATTTATTGTTAATTTCATGACTTTCTAGTAATGACCCAAAATTGCCCGAGAGTCACAGAAAAAAAGAATGCTTAATCATAGAGAGCAAGTAATATGAAGATAATATTTAATCTGCAGTAATATTAACTTTCTATAAACAGACTGAAGTTTGCAGCTAAAAAGAATTTATAGATTGAATAAAATATATGCACAATAAAGACCTTGCATTGAAAAAATGTATATAAGAACTAGTGGTGCTACAGAATAGCACAGACTTTCCCGTATTACTTGTGTATTTCCTTTGGTCTCAGCTAGTCGAACTTGCCACATACTCTTGCCTGCTGCCATCTATCGCCGCTCAAAGTACATTGTTTTAAAATTATTTCTCAATTTTTCGGTTCCCTGTAGTAGAACGGAAATATTATTTCAAGAATAAAAAAAGAACAGTAAAACATCGTCCTAAATGATAATTTTCTTTAAAAAATTGAAACCTTATTTAAAAAACTGTCGTTTAAGCGCTATTCCAAATTCGAACCTCTTTTTCAATGAATTTATTTGAGTTTTCGAATAACTTTATTCGAAGTACATTAACTCGCAAATACAATAGTGTTTACAAATTGCTGAAAATGTGCATAATAACGGCGTGACTTATCTTACAAAGAAATTATATTTGTGTAACTTTTGAAATAAAGAAAAGAACACTCTGAAATGAACTTTACGTCGTATTAATAAGAGTATTTAGCACTACCCGCTCGAAAAATTTGAAGAAAAAAATTGGAGCCATTTTTTGGCGATTGAGCATTTCTGAAAATGTGGAATTTTGAGCTAGTTTTCACAGAACAAATGTTGAGTTTTTGAGAAACTTTATTTCACATTAATATATATATATATATATATATATATATTATTAACGACCACGTGTAAAAATTAAATTTTTGTAATTAAAAAAAATAGTATAAGGCAATATTGTGCTTATATCATCATACAGAATACATTTAGCACTATTCCTACTAAATGTATGGAGAAAAAATGTCGAACTGTTTTTGAGAAAATTTTGTTTTTGTAATTTTTAAAAGTTGCACATAATGATCGCAATATTGCGCGAAAACTACCAAAATTCTAAAATAAAATGTTCTTGACCTTAAGGAAAGAACTCGACTATGGAGAACAAATTTAATTGGAAGGAAACATCTTTTTCCAAGAAATTGACTTTTGACCAAGAAATTATGAAATTTTCGAAAGTGCAGAGTTAAATATGAAAATCCGATATGTATTTTACTATATTCTTCGGAAAAAAATTAAAGAAAAAATTTGGAACCCTTTTTGAGAAAATTTTGAAAATGTACAGAAGGTTTCATGTAAAATAGCCCCAAATTTACGGTCGGTCGGTCGTGTGGTCGGTCGTACGGTCGTACGGTCGTACGGTCGTACGGTCGGTCGGTCGGTCGGTCGGTCGGTCGATCGGTCGGTCGGTCGGTCGATCGGTCATACGAACGGTCGGTCGGACGAACAGACAGTCGGTGGAACGTTTTGAAAATAACCAATTTTTTCGGTATCGGGAGACCCCAAAACGTGTATTTGCGGTAAAATCTCGAAATAGATTTGCTGCAGCTTTACATAACTTTTCCTATACATTATTCCGTATATACGTACGAGTACAAGAAAGTAAAAAGCATTCTTTACCCTAAAGTAAATGCATTTTGACCCCAAAGTAATTGTATTTTGATGATTTAAAGCAAAAATAAACTGATATTATATTTGTCTACGATTGTTGTGTCCGTAAGTTAGGGACTTTTAGACCAATTATTTGATTGGTTGCCTGTTTCTGCGATTGAAGTGGTTGATAGTTGAAACTATTCTGTCCTTCAATAAAATGTTATACTTTTGTTCATTGAACTTGATATTGTATCAGTATGTTGACCATCACTATAAGGCTCCTATCAGAACTGAACATTACCCACTCTGTTCAGTTTGCATATTTTGAAAATGTACCCCAATTGGTTTATCTTTATGGCGCGATAATCTTGTCGCTTTTCGCTGTTGTCAGTCGTTTGCAACATACGACCAACCGACTAAGCACTGTACTTTCGCAAGGAGAGGCGGGGAAATGCGATGATAGGATGGCGGTACCCGCATAGTGGCCACAAAAGGAAAATGGTCATCATAATATTGTTTCTTTCTATGAAATTCTTCTAGAAAAAACATGAATTTTCCCTCTCTTTTAGAGTTGCAGCTTGCTATCAAACAGCAAATATACATGTTCAGTAGAAGAACAAGTTGCTCATTAGAGGGCAATATTTTATAAATATTTTTATTTTCCCGTATTCACACGTATATACAGAGTAATAGACGTAGTATAAGGAAAGTTATGTAATGCTGCGGAAAGTAGATTTGGAGATTGCGACCGAAATACACCTTTTGTGGTCCCCTAACACCGAAAAAATGTTTCTTCTTAAAAAAAAGTCCGTCTGGTGCCTCTGCGCCTGAACCATGCGTAGCATTTTCTTCAAATTGAAGAAACCCGCGTCGATCTACCTCGAGTCGAATCTTTGAATTTTTGAAAAAATATTCTTTAAAATTTGGGGGTGCTTTACATGAAGATGGCATAAGTCCTATTTTCAGGTTAACACTGGATTTTCAAAAAAATTAAAATTTCCAAATTTTTAGGGAGTCTTCCTAGAACTACAAAATTGAAGATAGTGATTTTTCCTTCAAATAAAATTTGTGAGTACTCCATAGTGAGTTCTTTCATTAAGATAATGTACATTGTTTTTAAAATTTTAGTAGTTTTCGCGTAATATTGCATGCAATATTTTTTCTTTCAACATTTTGTAGAGATGTAGAAATGTACTCTACAAGATGACATATTGCTCTATTCTTTTGTTGTTTTAAAACTTTAAAATGTAATTGTTTGACTTGTCTCTCATGTCGTTAATATTTACAATAGCGGCAATTATCGGTAATTATTATATTTATGAGAACATGTGTTTTAAATAATGTCACTTAAAGTTTCTCGAAAACTACAGTTTCCCGTATAAACTAGCTCAAAACTCCGCGTTTTCAGAAACGCTCAAACGCCATTTTCTCAAAAACGGCTCCACGTTTTTTTTCAACATTTCGAACAGATAGTGGTAATTACACACTTTAATATGACATAAAGTTAATTGGTGTATTTTTGTTTTCAAAAATTACACAAATTTAAATTTTTTGAAAGTTCTCTCACGCCGTTGATATGCACATTTCCAGCAATTTGTAAACACTATTGTATTTGTGAGTTAAAATACTTAAAATGACTTTAAAAAAGTTTGATAATTTTCTGTGGAAATGAGCTTCAAATGTGGAATTTACAGAAGCGCTTAAACGCCGCTTTTTAAAAACGGCACCAAATTTTCAATGAAAATTACCATTTAGAATGAGATTTTACTGTTGTTTAATAATCTTAAAATAATAGTATCGCTCTACCATTAGGAAAACGAAAAAATTAAGATAATTTTTAAAATATTGTACTTCGGGCGCCTATAGATGCCACATATTCTTACCTGTTGCCAAGTTCGAATAGTTAACCGAGACCAAAGGAAATAAAAAAGTAATATGGGGAAGTCTGTGCTATTCTGTAGCGTAACGTCGTTCTTTTTTTTTCTTTTACAGACGAAGCTACGAACTTGAGTATAACCACTGCGTTAAATTCTATCAAAAAAATAAAATATACGCGATAAAATAACTGAATGATAACACTTCGTGGTTACATTTACAGTTTACACATTATAACATTTACTCATATTACTTTTATAACATTTCATTATTATCTTTAATTCATTCTTATCTCTAATGAAGTCAAAACATTGTGACGTAGTGAAATAGAAATAAATTTCAATAACAAAATAAAAATAATATATTCAAAGATTATGTACAAGTTACAATGAATTGCTAATTTTAAAACACTCCGGCAACCTTTTCCTTTCAGAACACTGCTTTACCGCAGAAAACACAAGCCACGCGTGATGCGCGGTGTCGGACCTCGGTCCCGTGACAATTACCGTCACATGGCCTGACGCCAAAATTTAACCCGGTCGTGGCGACCGTGTGCCTACAGCACGTGAGATTGTCTGGCCCTTACTCTCCGGACATCTCGCCCACACTCCTACACCCCTTGTACACACACGTACAAGCTTCCCGATGCAAACTGAATGAGAACGCGGGCGCAGATGGCGCCGCGTTAAATAGTTGATGCTGACACCCCCACCACTGTTCCATAGATAGACTCGCACTGGCGCGAGGCTCGCAGGCCAGCCTTTGGTTTACGCCCACCCACAGAATTCTCAGGTGGGCTGCCTGCTTCCGTAAACGAGGCTCGCCGGCAGCATCCTCGGAGTTTACAGCCTCCGGTATTTTTGGCTCTGCGGCACTACCTGAGTCAACCGCCCGAGCGCAAACTCCGGATGTTCAGGCTCAACCCCTTCCTCCCCCGCCGCGTACTTTCACCAACCTAACGGTTCTGGCCCTCGTGTTAACGACGCCACAACATACAATATATCATTATACGTATTAGACCAACCCATTGTCCTCAATGAGGTTCTATGAAGTGTTATCGCGGAGTGTAATAGATGTAGAGCGACAGAAAGCTGTACAGGGGAAATGGAGGCCGGCAGGTGCGCATGTGAGGAACGTGGATTGGGCATGGACGGGGGCGGTGTCGGCCGTGACAACCGTTGCGACCATGGGTCTGCCTTATCTGCGTTGCGCAAAGCGACTGCGACCACCGCAAGGCACGGCACGGCACGGCACGGCACGGCGCTGCGCGGCGCGGTGGGCAAGACAGGCCGTGCGCACGGCCAACTCTTTCCCGAAGGGACCTCCGGGCGACGCGGTGGCGCGTCCGTTTTGGAGATCCTCAGTGATATTTTCTGTGATATTTCCCTAATTGGGCTTAACATGCCCTTCCTCATACCGCGTTTAACGGTAATGGCCCATGGGTAAGTACACTGTGTCATCCTGATTTTTTCTTTAGTATCTGGGGACGTTTTGAAATTCTTGAATATATCGTAATTTTAGACTATTGAACATTTTTGAAATAGTGTCTAAAATCGGGAAACAGTCCTTTCGGAGTGATCATCTTTCAATGCAATTTCAAAGAACATTGATACGAGTAGTACGGACATTGGTTCGACTCGTTCATTACGACAAAATGTTCAGTATTGAATTTAGTTATTGAACATAACACTTATTTGAGAAGTATTAAAATTAATAATTTATCTTAAATCATGCTACATTTCCAATACTCCAGTATGCTGCTAATGATTGTACTTGTTTTCTAAGAAGCAATGGGTAAATCATTAATTCTCTCTCTGGAATTTGTTCTCTGTGATTGTACATATATTTCATCTCGATAGAATTTTTACTTAAGTTGGAATGTCTTCGTGTGTTCAATTTCTATAATAGCACTATTTTTTAATGAAAGATACGTTCTGTTTTAATACTATTCTTAGTGTCATTATTTAAATTAGTTTGCTTTCTCTTCTCCTTTGCTTCTTAATGTCATTCGCCTCGAGTCCTAAAATTTCCACGGGACAACGTTACATTCATTTCTTATAATAAGTAACCGTTAATATGCGCTGAATCGTGTCACAAAGTATAGTTAAAGTCAACATTCACCTATTCATTACAAAACAATGCAGCTAAAATGCTACTACAATAATATTAAATTTGTGCTATGAATGTACTGTTTGTACTTATGTTTCTATTATTTTTCAGAAACTATATTGTAAATTTCGTACCCAAGTTGTAACTATTCCTTCGATGGGAATACGATGTTTTGTAATGAATAGGAGACGAATTTGGATGACCTAAAACATCGCCAAAAATTATCAATAAAACTCTCTTAAAATGTTTTTAAAATCCTTAAAAATAAAGAAACATTACATAAAAATTGTGATCAAAATCAGTTCGGTGAACTACTCAAGCTGTTGGATAAGTTATTAATGTAATCGAGGCTTCGATTTATTCAAGTGAATTCGCCTTTCAGAATTGAGGTTTGAACTGTTCTTTGCCAGAAAATGTCTGTTTACCTATCCCGAAATCAACTGAATCGCTAATGACGCTGACAAGCGTCACATGAATAGGATTGATTACGTACAATGCCTGAAATTTCAACTTCTGAGCGCAAAAATAGCATACGCTACCAAATATAGGTACTCAGAAATTCAATTGAGAAATTTGTTGTCTCTTGTAAATGTAATTTGAAGCAAGGACCATTAAAATGATATTAAAATCGATTAAATGAGAGAAAATGCATTAACTATTACGAGAAAAGGTACAAATTACTTAGTGAAATCAACAAAAAATGCAAACAATGTTTACAAATGTGGTCATTTCCTTTTGTCATAACATAAAACGAATTTCTAAACTAAACGCCATTTTTCTAAATTAAGAAGAGAAAAATACATTTCAATAAAATACGCCTCTAGTAATGAATATTCTTTCAGTAGAAGAATTACTTTATTAACCATTGAATTTAATAAGGAAGAATTGTATTGTGGATTGAGTCACAGCTGGAAATTTCGTGAGATGATTAGATAAGTAGAGTGGCGTAGAGAACATGGCCGAACTGCAGGCCGGGAGAACAGAAAAGCACTGATCAATCTGCTCATTTCCACCAATGCAAATTCTAAATGGTTGCAGCGGTGGTTGTCGTTGTCTAATTTCACTGTGGTATAGAGATGTTACTTTAATGAAGGGAACACTATGACAGGTTGGGAAACAAAAGAATGTCATGCACGGTGATGACATTGCACGAGAAAGTGCTGAATCCATTTATTAATGAGCTATCTGCAAACGATCACACTGACAAAAATGAGTGCTTAGACATAACCTGCAGTTATGTTGCCAGCACTGCACTATGCAGTAGCTGTCAAACCTATTCCTTCTTATAGTAATCTCTCTATACTCTGACGTGGAAAGTTGTCTTGCTGCTGATAAATAAATCAATAAATGATAAATAAATAAATTAATGTCTTGCTGCTGGTTACGCTTTGGGTCGCCCGGAGGTTCTCATTTTAACAATAATTTAATTATATTAGTGAACAATATTGTATTTGTTTGAACATTATATTTTCATCATTGTAGGTAACTTGAAATACCTTAACACATCATTGCATAATCAGTAATCACAAATTTCGAGATTCTTCAAACTTTTCAAATTTTTGAACATGATCTTGAAAAACAAATATTATCTAACAGACACAATTTTGAACTTGAATATAATAATTTATTTCCAATACCAGCATCACCATCAGAATCATCGTTTGAATAACAATTATATGATACACAATCACCATACAGCCCAAAAAGATTAGAATTTGCAAAATTGGTTGCAATTGAAGAAGAAAAGAGAAAATAATAAATTTAAGACCTAAATTAACGTAATATCTTAATAATGCCAATGATACTGCATTTCGTTTCTGACCTGTAGGTAAATACAAATGTATTGGTGAAACGAAGGTGGAATTTAATAACGATGATCACACAAGGGAAAAATATCAAGATACTGATGGATTATTCGGTCTATTAACAAATAAATCATTAATATGGAGTATACAGATGAAGATTTAGAGTATTATAAAGAAATTGCAATTAAAACAATCACATACTTAAAGATAGATACGAATCAAGTTCGATCTAATGATGGAGAAAAATGAAATAAAATATTTAAAGGATTATGGAATGAATAAAGAAACAAAGAACAAAATCAGTTACATAAGTTACAGGGTGTTATTGAAAATTTAACAAAAAAACTGTTGAAAATGTTTGAATAAATAATGTACAGGATCTAATAGATTATTAGTGATAGATGGTGAAGAAAAAGCTGGAAATGATAATTATTCGAACGAAAAAGTAAGTATCATAAAGATCTTAACAGGTAAATTTCAACATTTATTATTCGAAATCCAAAAGGAATTTCATACCTCATTCGATTTTTACCTAGTATACCACATAGGTTTTGGATATCTGAAAACATGTTGCTGATATTAGAAATGGGCGCTTAATAATTTACCATTAGAATTACCTCTTCCTGGATATAATTATTGTGCACCTGGTATAGATCTTAAAACTCGTTCAGAACGTGGTGATAAAGGAATAAATTCACTTGATGAAGCTAGTAAATATCATGATACTTCATATAGATATTATTAAGATTTAGAATCTAAAAATAAATTTTTCAAGAACAAAAAACTAATATTTAATAAACATGTTGATTTAAAAGAATGTTTGAAACTACAGTCACGAGAATCGGGTTTGCTAAGAGAAAATTAGGGATGGCAATAGTACCTGATGGGGGAATTAAAAAGTTTTTTAAATACTAATAAATGTCGAAAGTAAAATCTATAGCATTTACGTTATCAACAGATGATGTTTAAATATCAAAATTAATATTTTTAATATCTAAGCAAATAATGTAGATGAAAATGTAAAGAAAGGATCTGGTAGAATTTAAATTTATAATGTCTACAAATGAATTACAATTCAGAAAAATCATACTTTCAGTATAATAAATGCCTCAAGATATATATGGCATGTATGTACAACTGAATATTATAATTACCATCATACAAAATTATGTAATGTGTTGTTGTAATGCTGGTAGTTCTAATGATGCTGTCAATGTTAAACAATTAAAAATAGTGTACATCATATACTCGATCCTAGATGCAGTAAATTGACGATATTTCAGAAATAATGTATTTGTTTGTGAATATACGTTCATCATCGATAAACAGTAAAGAATGTAAGTTTTATGTATCTGGAAAACCTGCATGTGATACATATATTGAAGTTCCGTTCAATGTTCAAGTCAAAAACGTTGGAAGTAAATGTATTAAATATATTCATATATTAGTTATATCGAAATATGGTGAAGAAAAGGGATATGAGTTATCGCAACGATTATGATTCAATAAAGGAGATAAAATATATTTTGCGAATCAGTCAATGTGTTAAGAATATACCCTTCTCCTGCATTATTAATTTAAGCATTACTTAATAGCAGTTACTTAAAGCAGTTCTTGTCTGGACGTCGTAGCGAGCGGACGTGTCTTGGGGATCGCTCTCTCTTCCAGGTAAAGAGAGATAATTGGCTGCGACCTGAGGCGTACCGGGCCCGCATCGGCGGCTTGGGCGCCCGCGTGGCGCGCGTGCTGAAGAAGGGTAAGCGTTCCCCTGCTCCTTCTCTGGACGCCTTTGCGTTGCTTATTTAATAGCAACAGTTATTAATTATTGCTGCGTCGAAATGAATCTGGCCCGGTGTCCACGCGACGCGGCGCACCGTAGACGTTTTCGTGGAGGTGCGTCGAGTGTTCTAACGGCGTAGTGGGTCCTGCGCGATGAACTGGCGCGTCTTCGACAGAAATGTTCCTTTGCCGCGACGTCTTTCAGGATTGCGACCACAAAGCAGTGATGGTAGAAGTGCAGGTAAATGTAATTAAGCGGCCCTAAGGCAAAAGGGAACGATAGTCAGGCAATATAGAAAAGCAAACCTCGAAGGACTACGTAGTTTCTTAAGAGCAAAAATACAATAATTTTCTAAGAACAGAAAGGGGGTAATAGAGGAAGCAATGGGAGCTTTAAAATCAATACGTAGAAACCCGCTTTAGATAGTATGTTCTTGCAAAATACTGAAAAGTAATTCTGATCGCTGATAATTTTAACGGGGCAATAACGACGTTTTTAACAGAGAAAAAGTTAGGCTAGCATTTAATACGGAAGACATCGCAGCATTGTGAATGATAAAGTTTAAAAATACTACAAGGAATTAGAAAAAGAAAAGAAAAATTGCCTCATGAATTATTTTTTTAAAGAAACATGTTTGGAGACGGGACGAAATATTGTCAAGCTTTTACAAATATTTTGCCGCAGACGCCGGGGGGAATAAGGAAGAAATCGAGTCGCAGATAACGAGCACTGCCACGGCGACGCAAGCAAAAGCAAATGCGTTTTTAACGCGTAATTTCGTATCGCGGTATTCAAACAGAACGGGGTGGCAGGAGCAAGTTCACTATTTTCCAGTAGAAAAAACCAATTCAAAGCTCCACGCATGGGAACTCGCAATCGTATAAATCACTGGGAAAACGTAAATCACGTGGGCGCAGACGGTATCTCGACAGATTTTTTATTAAACTCGCGGTGAGGCGATAATTACCCTATTTGTTAGATTATTCATATTTCCATTAAAATAATGCAAGTTACCGCAGACGATTGGAAGGGCAGGCTATAGTGGTTCCAATTTTTCAAAATGGTGATAAAACGAAAGTAAAATGTAATTATAGCCTGTATCCTCACTATCAGTAGTATGCAAAATAATGGAGCATTTAATAGCCGGGTAGCATTCGTCGCGAATGGGAGAAGGCGAAACTGGATTTTCCACGGACAGCAAATGGGTTTAAAGTGAATCATTCGTTGCGAACGTCCAATTGTTTTCTCTTTTTCAAGATCTAGCTGACGTATGTTGACGCGGGTGGGAAGGATGGATGCAGTGTATCGACTTCGCGAAAGCATTCGGAACGTGGTACCGGATAATTTAACTTGTTTAGGAAAGTATTAACCTCTGGAGTTGATGCAAGAGTTTGTGTGGTGGATAAGCGAATTTCTCAGGGAGCAGGAAACAAAAAGTTCGAATTGGCAAATCAGTTTTCGACTACGTAGGATGTTACTT
>BOPP01000186.1:2107609-2119255 GCA_017312745.1 Gryllus bimaculatus
GTGTAGTGAAGTGAAGTGAAGTGCGGTGAACGTGATCAATGCTCTTTTCAATGCTGCTTTTCGTCTTGGATGGAACTGAAGGGAAATTTTCAATAAAGGTTTATTCAGAATTATCGAGAGATTATTTGGAACAATTCAAAACACTTTCTTAAAAATATTTTGAAGTAATTATTCAATATTATTTGACAGCTTTTCGCTTTCCGCGATTGTCACAAAATATTGGAAAAGCTTTTTACTCTTGAGAAAGGTACGTGACTGATCACACTGACTTGAAAGTTTCGCCGAATCACTGCTGATAACGAAAATACTGGAATAGGTAAAACACAAACCAATGCTAACAAGATACGTTTTGGCTCTTCACTGTACGCCCACATCCCTACACACTTAGCTACACTTGTAAATCTCAGCAAGAAGTTAAATGAATGCTTTCTCTACATGCAAAAGAAACAATCTCCATCAGTATCAAGCAAGTATTTTAATAGTACTTCTAGTTGTTGCTGCGAGTGCGAAAGTTGAATTATTAATTATGCAAATAAACCTCGTCAGTGTGTGCAAGCCACGGAGTATACAGAAAGCGTAAATAGTATAAGATAGAGGAATCTAAGCCTTCTAAGCGTAATGTCAGAAAGATGGCCACCATCACCAAGTGTTGTAATATAAGTGGCATTGGTGGTATTGATAAGTGCCGAATCAGCAATAAGTTAATAGAATGTCCAAGAATATTACATTTTGTAGATTATGGTGTGATCAACGTTTCTTAGAGACCTTTGACCTGCAAAGTTTACATTTTAAGGCCCTAATACGCTTCGTTTAGGAACTATTTATAGATATATCTGACTGCGTGCTCCGAGTTGCATTTGTCATGAATCTTTAGATGTTTTTTTTAAACAAACTCTTCATATTTTTAAAGACAAAGTGCAATTCGTCACGCATCGGTGAAATTCTCTTTCTCTAGAGACTTAATTTATAAAAACCGGTTGCGTGTGAGAGCCGCAAAAGGTATGTATACAACTGAGATAATATAGGAGAAGATTTATAAGAAAACATTAACTCTACTGGTCGTTAAACCTATAACACCCACTCGCATTATGGAAATACTGATGCGCCTGTGAACACTAATAATCTATCGAATTGTATGCTATCGCAGGCGGAGCAAGTGAGGAAGTTAGGTCAGAGAACCCTCCGACGCAGCTCGATTTATTCAGTCGTGCATTTGACGTAAATCAGCTGTAGCGGTTTCATCCAATCGGGAACTTATATGTCGTTCTAGTGACGTCACTATGGGGACGATGAAGCTCCTGATTGGACGGAACCGTGAGCAGCCGATTTACGTCTAGTACCCGGTTAAATAAATCCTAGTATAGGCTATGGCGAACTTCGCTCCTGGCGGCGGTGGGGGCGGAGGCGCACGTGCGCGTCGTGGCGAGAATAGCAGCGCGCCCGTTGTGGCTGCGGACGCTTGGAGAAGCTTCTCCGCGTTTAAGCCTCGTTGTTATTCGTTTGTTTGTTTGTTTTCCCAACGTTCTGGCATTCACGTGCCAACTGCGCCAGCTAGTCAGTGTGCGAGAGAGATTAGTTGTTCGTGCGTTGTTCTACTTCAAAACTTACTCGTTAGGAGACACAGAGGAGGACTCCATTTCGATCCAAGTTTTATTAGTCTTTTTGGAATATTTTTTGTTGTTGGCTTGAAATTTTAAGTAATATATTAATAATGGAAACTCTTTATTTGACTGTGATAATATGAATAGTGGCAATTGTTTTCAATAAATTGAGAAGTAATTTTAAAAAGGGTTGATTTGGGATACCCACCCGATAAATCGGTCTTCCCTTGGATTCATTAGAGAGGTCAAATGTGTCAGCTGAAGTTGAAAGTTTTATAATAGTTTAGACACTCGCCTGAGACATATTTACGGACCGTGGAGGAAGGTGTTCTTACTCATCATACCTGTAACTCAAATCTAAGATTTGTCTCAAATTTCGAACTCAAAATTTTCTTCTTATGCGGTATTTAACTAAATTTGTACGCTCAGATGAGTGCACGTATGGAGAGAGAGATATATGCCTTGAAGCTGTTTGATTCTGCGAATTGATAACAAGAACAAGTAGACATTATAAAAAGAAACAATCGGTACTGTTAGTGTACAGAGATGACGCACTCTCCTAAAATGATTGATCAAACTGGTGACGATCAGAAAAATGTAGACTTAATTATCGTTTATAACTGTCTTGACAGGAATAAATGATACTTAGAAATCTCAGGACATCAGTTGATGTCACTGCAGTGCCTGAGGTCGTAGAAATTGAGTCCTGACGGAGGCAGGATTTTCGTTACTAGCAAAGAATAAATGGCTAGGTCCTATTCAGCCACTGTCTCGAGGATAATTCTATCGCAGAATAGCTTACGTATAACCGGTTATTCTAATCGGTTGTTTTCCATGGTTCCTCCAATCAATACCAGGCGAATGCAAGAGCAGGACCTTAACGGATAGTGTACGATCTTTCCTTCCTTTTCCTTGTATCCTAGTCCCTCACTTACACTTTACATTTTACATGCAATACACTGTCACATTTATCGGGAGACCTGTCGGAAGCGTCGATGACGGTAGGGGCAGTGCTAGATTGGTGACGAATCTCGCCATGCAGCGGGATGGAAGATTTCTGCCTCTTTCCGCGATAACGCTCATTACACTTACGGGACTAATGACCATGACAGTTGACGCATCCGGCAACATCAAAAAGATACCTATTGGTTACTTTCAAACAGTATCGCTAATTATATATTATCCTTGTAATAAATATATTACACACCGAAAAAGTAGTAGAAATTGTAGATATGTGGTTTGGTTTTACTCCATTTCATATTCTAGTGAAACCAGATAAAAGACCAATTCCAATTGAAATTCCAATTGAAGGCACTGCAGCAAATTAAATACGCAAGAGACTCTGGTTATAGTTGCTATATTCTATTTAGTACACAGGAAGTAAGCAAACATTGATGTTATGAATGGCAATGGTGGTAAAGCTGATCTTTGAATCTTGAAAAGTAGAGTTTTGATTTTATTTTAATGCTTCTTTCATTTTATATATATATACACACAATTTACATGCAATACACTGTCACATTTATCGGGAGACCTGATGAAATAAGCATTAAAATAAAATCAAAACTCTACTTATATATGCATTGACGGGTTCAAACAGATTGATTGCAGCCAGAAATGTGCTAACAGCAAGTAATCCACACTGCCAAGCTGATTTTTTAGTGTTGCTCATTTCATTTGTACAACTTCTTATAATTGCGTAGTTTTTTTTTCCTATAACAAAATTTAAATAATCTAATTTGCGACACTGTAGGTATCGTGCCTCACAGCCATTTGTTCTTTGAATTTCGTATCGCAACCTACGCCAAGGCTGGTCTAACTGATAACGCGAACGTCAATGGAAGCCAAGGCGTTTTTCCTGCCCATAATGGAGAAAGCTGTTTTACCCGTGTTTTCAAACAAATTAATTCAGCTTATCTGTCAGGTGCGAATAAAATTAAATTATGTGAAGCAATATGTTTAATCTAATTTGCACCGTTTTACTCTATTAGGTTAGTTAATTTTGAAGATCTTATAAATCAAAGTACCCACAGTAATTTATTTGAAAGATTTCTCTTGCAAAACTTACATACTAAAGTAGGAAATGAGCCAAGGTACTGTGATGCACATCGGGTGCCAATCAAAGGTTCCATATTGTAACGCTATTTTGTTTTAAATGAACTCTTTGAAGAAAACACTGAGATTTATGTTATTGCTGAAGTGAAGTCTTGTTACGTTCAATAAAACATCTCATTAGCATTTTTAATCAACAAAAATGTATGTTAACGTCTCATAAATTATCTAATATACGATTAATAATGGTAACGGTAATAATAATAATAATAATAATAATAATAATAATAATAATAATAATAATAATAATAATTAATATAATGCATTTTTAATTCCTTTTCTGTTTCATTTGATCTTGTTATTATGAACTTAAAAAATGTGATATCATTCCTATGACATTGGCGATAGGGGGTTTGATGTCTTGACATTTGAGCTATTTCTCTGGGTATTTTCCATAGCTCATTCGCTCTGGATGTTTCTCCCTGTCAGTTCCAATTATGTCCCCGCCAACATAATGCATCAAAAGGAACCACACGGCCCAGCCAGCCGAAAATTCATTCAATCAAAGTAGCGTGTGGCGGACAAGGGAAGATAATTGGTACTCTCATTCCATTTGTTGCCGGGTGCCAAAAATAAGTCGTCCTCGACGAGTGCCGGCGGCTCGTGTGTGCTCCGAGCGGGGACGGTCCGCGCCGAAGGAGTGGGGCTCCGCAGGGTGGGAAGGGTCGGCGAGCCAGGCACGCGACTCGCCAGGACGAACCAGACGCACTACACGGAACGTCTGGTTAGTCATAGTCTGCTTGGGCAGGTATTGTGCTTAATCTCAGGTCTGCGGGAGACGCCACCTTCGTAGATTTCCTAGCCGATGTCCGGACCACATTTTTGCGGTCTTTTTAGAGTAAATGCGAGAAGCCTACATCGCGGCGTTGTCCGGACAAAAGAAAGTCAGGGCAGAAGCGCATAAAAGAAAAGGAATGGGAGCAAGTGAGAATTGCCGAAATGGCCGAAATGTAACTTCACTCTCTGTGCACGTTTTCTAGACTTCAGTGAGAAATATGGATATTCATATTATCGTTCTCAATATTCTCTCACATAAGTCGATTCCTTCACGAAGGATTCGATGAGGGATAATATCGAAAATATGTTGTTGATTTGCCTTTACAAATAGTTTTTATTATACGGGAGTGAATATTTTCTTATCACTTCTCGCCAAAAACGCTCGTTTGCACCTATTTCTACTTGAGTGCGGAATAGGGTAGAGATTGTTGCATTTAAGAAAACGTGAAGAGAATACACGTCTCCCCATCACACATCCCCAATACACGTCAACCCGGCACACACAGTTCTTAACTGTTCCGATCCGCTCCGTTCCGGATAGCCCAGATCGCTAAGGGAGTAGTGCCGTGGCAATCTCGAATGGAAGGATCGCGGGTTCGAGTTCCGCCTCGGGCACGGGAATATTAGTGTATGTATGTTTGTGACGTCTATCCACCCTTCGTCATCATCATTCCTTTTCCCTATCCCCGAGGGCTAGCAACCCTGGGGGATAAAAATTAGATTCAGGTAGAAAAGGAGTCACATACACTTGCTACGGGATAAATGTATCTGAGCCTCGGGTGGCCAATTCTAGGCAAAGAAAAACTAAGATAAAGAACGTTGAAGATATAGTCGAGTGAGTGGGTAATGACGACTGGTGATGGGGATAATTCAAATTGGGTTGGACTGAGAATAATTCTTGAGATGCCAAGCGGCAAGTCAGGCGTTGGGGAACAACAGGAGAGAGACAAAGACAAAAAGAGATCACTAAGATTGTGTTCTCTTGTTTGATGGGCGAGAGATTAGATGTGCAGCGCACGATAAAAGGGAGATTCAGATACCCTAATACCTGCAAGCTTGAATGTAGTGAAGTGAATTTATATTAGACATATGTAATTGCATTGCGCCGGGACAAGCCAGTACTAACGCGAATACATCTCATCCTCTTGAATACTTTATTCAAAAATGAAATAAGACTGTGGGGAATAAATAATGTTTTCAAGTGCATTCGCTCTAATGTGTTTTTATTAATTGATTGATTAGTAATTTGGGGTGCGTCAGCAGCTAAGGTCCTTATTCTGGGAAGTGTAGCAAAAGTGTTGCTTCTCTGTCGAAAAGTGATCTTCCCTCGCTGAAGCGTGCGATCCAGCGCCGCCCTTCGCGTTGGCAGGCGGGCTTTCCCCCCTCCAGGTAGCTCCCAATAACGGGGCCCCGCTCTCAAGCTCCCGGCATGTGTGGTGGTGTAGTGCATGTGAATGTAAGTGTGCGAGGTGTGAGGATAGGTGAAGGAAGAGGAAGGAAAGATCACACGCGGTGCCTGGCCTAACGTTTGTTAGGGTATTCGTCTGATGTTGATAAGAGAAACCACAGAAAACTACCAATCAGAGCAGCCGGCTCCAGCCACCTCTCTGCGTCCGTCTCCTTTCTAATTATTAAGTGTGACATTTCTCATACTTAGCGATGTTTTGGACAGAACGTTCGACAAAGAATAAAAGACCCATGCACTATTAAACGCAGGGGCCTAGCGACACTGCCTCCACCCCCACCCGCACCCCCTGGAGAGGTCTAAAGCGCCGAATGACGGTGCCCTCCGAGCCCAATGAAGGCGGCAATTTCTGCTCCGCGACCCCCGTAGACCCGCGACCGCCCCTCATGGAGCGTTTTCGTAATATGAACGTAAATGCTGCTACCGTGATTTTCGATGGAACTCTTCAGAAGGGTGAAAGCGTATCGGAAGGAGATGTCTTCTTTTCTCAACGGTGAAAGTAAAAGTGAACGTAAACATAAGACGTACGCTTGAAAACTCGCAAATACGATGTCTTACGCTCAAGGTAACAAGATTTGAAAACAACACACTATGGTAGACTGCAGAAATGGGTGAAAAAAGTTTGAAGTTATCGTTTGACAATAGTCAGTGGAGTTTTTGGAGGCTATTGCTATGGTACAAAATAATTAGTTTTCATACCAACATCTAAGAATTGCTCTTTTCGCGTTTGTTTGTCGTTGCACTAGCTATGTTTATGTTAAAAGGCTCTGGTTCACATCCTCTTGTCTACGTTTTCTTGGGAAAATGAGTGGTCGGTTGTTAACGACGAAGCAAGGAGAAAAGTCTTCTTCTTTATTTCTTCTTTTTCTTCTTCTTAATTTCTTCTTTTTCTTCTTCTTCATTTCCTTCTTTTTCTTCTTCTTCCTTCATTTTTTCCCCCCTTTCCCCTTTTCCCTTTTTCTCTTCTTCTTCATTCTTCTTCTTCTTCTTCTTCATTTCTGCTTTTTCTCTTCTCTTTCTTCTTGCATTTCTGCTTTTTCCTTCTGCTTTTTCTTCTGCTTTTCTTCTGCTTTTTGCTTCTTTCTTCACTCTTCTCTGTTGGTCAATCACAAGATGCGGTACATCAATCATAGGAAGTGCATTCGTGTGCACTTGGAGTGCATTCAAGGAAACAATATAATACATATTTTGGCGCATTCTAAAACGTTTGTTGGAGGTAACTTCATTTGTGAAATAATCTTTTTAATTACCAGTTGTGAAATGAAATGTTTCAGATCCATTGTCGTTTCGCGACTGGAGAATTCATCGCACATTTCCCATGCACGCGCAGTATTACCCATGCCAACACGTTCATGAAGAGGCTGTACAAAGCGCGAGCTTCAGCGCGGTCTTTTGTGCTGGGCGCACCCACAGAAAGAAGGGCTTCGCACTTCACCCAAACGGCTTATGTTAACGGTTATAAAAAAAACTTAATGTCGAATCTTGTGTGATGCCCAAAGAAAATTTTTGCACAAAGCTTACGTACGCATAACGCTTAGAAGGTACTGACGTCTGGTAGCAATATGTTACGTACAAGTTTGGTGCCTTTCCGATTTTGTTTATCGACTTTTCTATTTGTATACTGTGGTTTGGACTTAGTACTTCGATTTTATTAGGGAGTTTTTGCACGGCATGGCGTACAGAAATCGACTGCAATCTTGTTGTTGTGCACATGCGCAGATGCTTTAAAGTGAAGCGAAAATCCATCTGCTCATCGATAGTGCTGTCGATAGCTGTAACGCTTCGCCGTACAAAATCTTCCGATTTACATTGTAATCGCTGGTTTACGGGAAAACATTACCGAGAAGCGATTGTCAAATGTTGTAGGTATTTACGACGAGTACTTTTCAGTGCAAGTAGTCATTATAGCTTTTTGCGATGATAAATTAATTGAAACATGTTCATGTAGGAATATTGATAACTACATAATGTGGAAACACAATATACGACGTAAAAATGCAATTATGTATGAAATTTTAGAACCAAATCGACCTGGAATTAGAAAGACTGTAAAATTTGGAACTTTAAATTACTTCTCTTTATAAAGGAATTTCCCGTTTGCGAACCATATGAATTTGGTATACAGGGTTAACTCTAAGCCACCAAAAATTGCATATGTAAAAGCACTGCAGTTACTGCTCCATTTATCTCCTTACTAGGGAACGAATTTTCATTTAAAATACGTCTTTTTACCGGGCAAGACACTTTCATTAAGTTCATTCAGTAATAGTTTTTAGAGTAAATACGACATTCTCAATGAATTAAAACATTTTTTTAACTTAATGTCGCTTTATAACATCTAGGTCATCAGCGTCCCCTATCACATATACATTTGTATAGCAAACATACTAGTTACAATTTTACCAAAAATAATGTCAAACTTAATTACAGTTTCACAAAATGTTGTGTTTAATCTAAGGTACTAACACAATATTCATAGCTATATTGGGCTGTTCGTTTTTCTAATTTCTAAGAGTAAAGCCATTTTTATTTTACATATTTGTACATGTTTTGGTATAATTACATATTTTTATGTATTTTGCACTTTACTACATATTTTGTTACATTATAACACATTTGTTTGTCGAAACGGATTAGGATTTCCAATTCCTAAATATCTATTATTTTAATCATCTTACAAACCTATGCATTGCGCTACTATTAACCACGGATTGTTGCTGTTGTAAAACTTCCCCCTCCCCATTTTTTCGAAACCGCATCGGTAACCGTTGGGATCAAGAATGAGCGAATGTGTGTGAAACAGACGTAACTTCAACCAGGTACTTACTAATGTTTCATGAGCTCATGCGTAACTCGATCGAAAACTAATATTTTTCAGATTTCAGTCTTATTGCGTTGCTGGAGTCGAGGTGAGGAGGGCGTACGTTCACTTTACCCCCTCCTCCTCCGGGATCCATCACTTGCTACACGGTAGTATTCACATGCTCGCCGTTTTCTCGTAAACAACATTGCATATATTACGAAAGTACATATTATATATTTCATATGAAACTAGTGAATAATTACTACTGCGAAGGTAGAACTTTCTTTCAGCCTCACTAAATTCATATTAAGATCTGGTTTGCAACGTTCTTTGCTCGGAAAACGCTGTAGGGAGAAATTTTAAATATTCCAATGATTTTTTTATTTTGCATTTTTTCAATTTTTTCTTACATTAGAGGTGCTACAGAGACGCACAGACTTTCTCGTTCTAGTACTAGTTTGTTTTCTAATTCTTTTCGTCTGAACTAGCTTTTCTGTCTTGCCACATACTTTGCCAGCTGCCATCTATCGCCGCCCAATGTGCAGTTCTTTCTCTTTTTATTTTCAATTTGTCGGTTTACTAATAGTAATGACGAAATATTATTTTAAGGATATTAAAAAAAAGAAAATCCTCATCCTAAATGGCAATTTTCATTGAAAAATGTGGAGATATTTTTAAGATAATGGCGCTTAAGCGTTACTGTAAAAGCAAAATTTGAAGCTCTTTTTCACAGAAAAGTTTTGAGTTTTCGAAAAACTTGATTTGAAGTCATTTAAAGCACTTCTACTCATAAATTTAGTGATTACAAATCGCTGGAAATGTGCATATTCACAGCGTGAGATATATTGTCAATAAAATACAATTGTGAAATTTTTGAAAAAACAAAATTATATTGCAAAATTAGTCCTTTGTCATTTCGTGGAGTGTAATTAGCACTATATGCACGAAAAGTTTGAAGAAAAAATTAAGAACTTGAGTTTGAGAAAATGATGATTGAGCATTTCTAAAAAGCAGAAATTTGAGTTCGTTTTCACAGAAAAACTTTGAGTGTTTGAGAAACTTTGTGACATTATTTCAAGCGCATGTATTCATAAATGAAATAATGTAAATATTAACGATGTGAGAGACAAGTCAAAAATATTACATTTAGAATATTACATTAAAAAGGATGGAGCAATATGGCGTTGATGTCATCTCATGCCATTTAGCGCTATCCCTACCAAAAGTTTAAAGAAAAATATTAGAGACATTTTTGAGAAAATCTTTTTTGTTATATTTCAAAATTGCACATTTTTGCACGCAAGATTGCGCAAAAACGACTAAACTTTTCAAAAATGTACATGACCTTTATGAAAGAACTAATTAAGGTGAACAAATTTCATTTGAAAGGAAATTCTCTATCTTCAATTGTAACCAGGAAAAAATTCAAAATCTCGCAACTTTCGAAAATTGAGAGAGGTTAACAGTTATCCGTAGCGTATGGGTTAGGCGCTAGTGGCTGTTTCAAGGACGGCCAGACGGACGGACGGCTTTGGAAAAAAAAAAAAAAAAAAAAAACAGAAACTCTTTCGGTATCCGGACACAAAATTTTTTTTTTTGGAGTTTCGAAATCGCCTTTCCGCAAGCATTATGTAACTTTTCTCTATTCTACGATTATACTCGTAAATACGTAGTAACGTGAAAGTAACCTTATTTTTGCTTTTCTATTAGAATGAATTCCGCTTCTCTGTTCAGTACTCAATAAAAAAAATGAGAGAAAGAGAGAAGAGAAAGAGAGAGAGAAAGAGAGAGAGAAAGAGAAGAGAGAAAAGAGAG
Source organism: Gryllus bimaculatus (assembly GCA_017312745.1). Classification (NCBI taxonomy): domain Eukaryota; kingdom Metazoa; phylum Arthropoda; class Insecta; order Orthoptera; family Gryllidae; genus Gryllus; species Gryllus bimaculatus. The sequence goes on from BOPP01000186.1 coordinate 2,118,183, forward strand.
AGAGAAAGAGAGAGAGAAAGAGAGAGAGAAAGAAGAGAGAGAAAGAGAGAGAGAAAGAGAGAGAGGAAAGAGAGAGAGAAAGAGAGAGAGAAAGAGAGAGAGACAGAGAGAAAGAGAGAGAGAGAAAGAGAGGGAAAGAGAGAGAGGAAAGAGAGAGAGGGAAAGAGGAGAGGAAAGAGAGAGAGAGGGAAGAGGATGAGAGGGGGAAACAGAGAGAAGAGGGAAAGAGAGAGAAGGGGGAAAGAGAGAGAGGGAAAGAGAGAGCAGGGGAAAAAGCCGAGAGAGAGGGAGAAAAAAGAGAGAGAGGGAAAGGAGAGAGAGAGGGAAAGTAGAAGAGAGAGGGAAAGAGAGAGAGAACGGGAAAGGAAGAGAGAGGGAAAGAGAGAGAGTGGAAAGAGAGAGAGAGGGAAAGAGAAAAGAGAGGAGAGAAAGAGAAGCAAGAGAAGGAAGAGAAAGAGAGAAAGAGAGAGAGGGAAAGAGGAGAAGAGAGAGAGGGAGGGAGAGAGAGAGGGAGGGAGAGAGGAGAGGGAGGGAGAGGAGAGGGAGGGAGAGAGAGAGGGAGGACGAGAGAGAGGGAGGGAGAGAAAGAGAGGGGATGGGAGAGAGAGAGGAGAACGAGAGAGAGAGGGAGAGAGAGAGAAAAAGAGAGAGAAAGAGAGAGAGAGAAAGAGAGAGAGAAGAGAGAGAGAGAAAGAGAGAGAGAGAAAGAAGAGATAGAGAGAAAGAGAGAGAGAGAAAGAGAGATAGACGAGAAGAGAGATAGAGAGATAAGAGAGATAGAGAGAACGAGAGAGAGAGAAAGAGAGAGAGAGAAAGAGAGAGAGAAGAAAGAGAGAGAGAGAAGAGAGAGAGAGAGAGATAAGAGAGAGAGAGAAAGAGAGAGAGAGAGAAAGAGAGAGAGGAGAAAGAGAGAGTAGAGAGAGAAAGAGAGGAGAGAGAGAGCAAGGAGAGGAGAGAAAGAGAGAGAGGAGAGAAAAGAGAGCAGAGAGAGAAAAAGAGAGAGCGAAACAGAGAGAGGGAAAGAAAGAGAGAGAGAGAAAGAGAGAGAAGAAAGAGAGAGAAGAAAGAGAGAG
>BOPP01000186.1:2119405-2145533 GCA_017312745.1 Gryllus bimaculatus
GTGGTTGCATTTTTTTGTGGGAAGCAATTCTTAATTACTGCACTTTTCTAAGAGTCATGCCCTTTTGTATAACACGAGTTGGGTTGGCGGTAAATACCATTTGACGCAAGCACATTTCTGAGTTTCGTGAGTGATCACTTGAGTCTTTCTAAGAAGGAAGGTTTGGAGTGAGATGTAGTTCCATTTTGTGCAGTGCAATATTTCGGTAACATGACACGTATCTGTTCGAACGTCTTCTCTAGTAGACCGAGACTCGCAATTCAGCAGAAATGTATCACCGCTTCTGCATTTTTTAGGGTAATCGACAAATGTTACTCGTGTCAAAATGGTTTACTTGAACTGAGCTCGACAAGGCACTGTTCATATCCGATTAGACCACGTTTAGCTACAGGATAGAACCTGACGTGTCTTTTCTTGTCCGTAAAGGCGGTGCCAGATTTGCGACATTCGACGAGTAGTGGGCGACCGCTCAAAGAGTTTTGATTACCCGACATGCTCAGCCAGTTTCACCTCCTTGCACATGCCCCCAAAGACAGTCATGATGTGGATCACGCGTACATCAAAAAAGTGGCGCTCTGCAAAGAGGAAACAATTAATCCTCTTTAAAATAGGATAGGATAGGATTCTAATTAAGAGGTCCCATGTTGATTAAAAACACTTTTTAAAATAGTTCATATATCACATAAAACATAAGTTATATTTATTGAAGCACATTGTAATACCGTTTTGACAATTATTCCATTGTCATCTTCAGGTAATCGAGATTACATAAATCTATAAAGAAAAATCCAATTTTTTTGTGAAGATGTCAGTGGAACAATTGTCGAAACATGATTACAATGTGCTTCAATAAATATAACTATTTTAATGTGACGTATACAATAAACTGTTTTAAAATAATTTCTTTAATCAACTTAAGACCTCTTATGACCAAAATTAGGAATGAAAATGGGCGGTCTCTCATTATACTCTTCCCCATACAATCAATTCCAGAAAGAACGAACACTATATTAAATTGGAACATCTGAAATTGCGACAAACAAAGCAACGACAAGGGCAGACAATCTGAAAGCAGTGGAAAAAATATTTAAATAGAAATAGAAATCTGTTCCAAAATAATAAAATTCAAACCGAAAATTATGTATTGTATCATTGTTACAGAACATTGAAACGGTTACATATAAAAGGTTTGTTTTTTTAATAAAGAAGGAGTTAAATTTCTCTCTAAGAATTTCCATGGCAAGTAAATTATTGTTTTCTTGGAAAAGCCACAGAGTCACTGAAATGTTTGGAAACTGTTCGGTTTCGTTTGCTGCAAATGGTTGTGAAGTGAATTCCGGCGGCCTTGGAAACCTGTGTAGTTTATCTAACTTGCGACAGTTTTGGAATGGTCTTCTTCGGCTTTAGTGTTAGCAGCATTTTAGATGATCGTCTCTGTAATCTTGAAATGCATTTTGTGTGGAAGCAATATAATCTGTCGCATCATAAAATCTATTTAAAATACAAGAAAAAGTCAAAATAAAATTAAAATTAATATTAATTTTCCTTATTTAATTTTTGATGAGATTTTGAGGCAAATGTCTTTCGATTGGCAAGTTTTGGAATTTTTTCTTCATAGTATTGAAATCGTTATGTAGAAAATCGGTTAAGCAGTAAATTTATATCTTCCTCTTGGCAAATTGTAACATACTTGAAGAACAAGGTAAAACCTGAAATAATTGTATTTTTTCTAAACAAAAGTTTACTGTGAAGCGACTGTGAAGCAAAAGGGAACATTCATTCGACTGGTGTACTTATGTGACATATCTTGACGGTGTGAATGTCATAGGGTATATAAAGAACCTAAAATGAAATATGACAGAACCAACCCATCATTTTCGTTTTTGTTTAAAACGCTTCAGAAATTTCCTTGTGTGAGGTACCGTATTTAAAATTCTTCTTTCTATTATGCATGTCGTGTGCTATGTAATGTTACTTTAAAAGCTATAATTGCGGACAGTAAGCTCCATTTTGTACATTAATCGTTCATATCTGAATATTAGATTTTTTAACTGTAGAGAGATGTCCCAGGCAGGTGATTTTTTTTAAACATTTTACTTCTTGTTGTAGAAGAACCAAAGAAATGTTAGCTTCTTTCAGTTGAGAAATATTCTGTTTTAGAAATGTTGTTGCCTTGAAACGTATGGTTGTAATACATCATTTGTTTATTATGCAAATGTATCGCAATTTGGAAACAAGGAAATGTGTTCAAGAGTACATCTAGTTGACATTTTTTTAAAACGTACGACATTGTGTAAATGCTTCGAAAGTCAAGATAACCTGATAAATAACCTGCGTGTCTGTTATTACTTGTTGGTTAACTGGAAGACTAGAAAACCTGAACTATAGTATTGAACATTTGTGTCGAATTTCTGAAGCGAACTTGCCCACAATCTAATATTTAAATACGTGAAGATACAGAGCAAAACCACTCTGTGCAGTATTTGCTAGGATGATGACATTGCAACGAAATATACTAATATAGTATATTAATATAGTATGAACTTCATACTATCAAGATTGAAAGGTGTATCTGTTTAGAAAGAATGATTTCAAAAAGCGAGTCCGAAAAACTTTACTTTACCTCTGTAATGCGTTCAACCTTATTGTTCATTAGCTTCTTTCTATTTATAGATATTAATAAATTACAATCTTCAAATGTTGATTTTCAATATAATACTGATATAATACTTGATTTCAAATTCGAGAATGCGAATATATCATCGTCGGCATTAGTGCTGCCATTATGTGTAATTGGAGACATGAGTTTAAAAGTTGACTTGCATGTGAGTTAAGACACAACATCAAAGATTAATGGTATATCGTCCGAAAGCAGGAATATTGAAGAAAACATAACTATTTAATATAATAAAGAAACGTAATTAACTCTTATATTTCAAAGTAAATGATATTTAAATAAATCATCTTAAGTTAAATGACTAAATGAAGTTGAAATTCTTTTTTCCCTCATACAAAATTTATTTCGCTTAAGTTGATGCTACCTTTTTTTATTGGCAAACACCAATAAATCATTTTATGGGCCTCTTCCAAAAAGTTGCATTTTACATTCCATAAAGGTTTACGAGGGGAGAGATTGGCAAAATTCAAGCCAGGAAAGCAACGGGTACTAACATCTGAGATGGCAACAACTGATTCAGAGCAGGACTCAATTTCCACGTAGTCGTCCTCCCAACTTACTCTTTCAGTAACTATACGTCACGAGCTTAGAACTCGCCGCACGTGGGGCAGTGCTCCATTGGCAGAGGCACCGCTGACCTCTCCATCTAGCAGAATGTAACATGCACTACACTTCCAGTCCCGGAAGTGTATGGTCATTTGTCCCAATGACCATAGCAGTTAAAGCGGCCGAAAACGCAGTCGCACATCCATTAGTACTGACGTTGACACTTCCGTGTGAGCATTCGTGACTGACGCCAGTTCATTTCCGCTCTTCCATGTCGTGCAATCCCTTCCTGTAGCCGCGCTGTGGACGGGTCCATCGCGGGGCGTGTGTGTTCGAGGCCCGGGAGCAGCGACTGCGCGCGGGGCCTGGGAGGGCCCGGCCGTGCGCCCCGCGCGGGAAATCAATGCAACGGGTGCCCCGCCCCCCTCCCCCGCGCTGAGCGGTGGACGCGGGCACTGCGTTTTACGTAAGACTGTGCTATTATCTACTTTCGTACCGCAAAGAGGTGCGAAAAGAAGACCGAAAGAAGACAAAAATGGCCGGCGACCGTTAAGAATTCGTAATACTGCTATAATATCGATTAAATGAAACCATTCAGAGGAAGGAAAACTCTTTTAACCGTCGGAGTCCTTTAAGGATTTAACAGTCCCCTATCCGTTAACTACCATTGAAATATGAGAGCGTTCTCTCTCAGGCAGGACTCCCTAAAAATATTTTGCAATCTTATTTTAGTGTAAGATGGGGACAGTTGTACAACCGAAAAAACAGGGTGAATGTTGAACGAGTTACAATTAACACGGCCATCTGAAGCCCGGCGGAAAGGACCGTAATGGACGAAAGTAGTGTCCTGCAGCAGTGACAATGGTACTAAACAAAACACATGAACACGATTTTTTCCAAATAATAGGCCGCACACTGCCCAAGATCAACAAATAAATTAAATATTAACTAGAACTGTCTTCATGAATACCGCAATAACATTGTACAGTATACGCGGATATCTAGCGAAACTATGGATATTTCCCTCTTCGCGGGCTGCGCAGATTTCATTCAAGTTCTGTGCACAGTGCATGTCCAAAATGGGTATCCCGTTGCTATTTCTGAAAAGTTGAAAATAATTTAACACAAAGTAGCCGATAATGTTTATTATACAATGTCAATTACATGTTTTATTCGTTTTTCAATTGATAAAACTTTCCTTCTCTTACATTGCAATTTATGCATGGGCCGCCGTCAACCCCCTTTCCTTTCCACTTGGTGTTCTACTGGTACCGAAATGTCATTGGCATGCAACTATTAAATTATTTACCTCGATGTAACTTTCTTTTATTTTAATGTAACTGTCTGTGGGCGAGGATGGACGAGCCAGTGAATAGTTGTTAATAATAATAATAATAATAATAATAATAATATTATTATTATTATTATTATTAATGATGATGATCCTCTTCAAGACTTAAGATGTTATGTGTTCGTTGAATATAATCTACTTCAGATTGCATTCTAGGGACTGTCGGTGCCTCCAAAATACTTTACGCAAACTGTGGGCTGTTCCCAATAAAGAGATGGCTTAACTCCCGGGTCATTCTAGACTGGGAAGTGCAAGACAAGTTCTTACACAAATTTTGCGGAGCAAATTCTAGAGATGCGATGACTATTACGGAGCCACCTTTTGCTAGTTAACAGACGTTTTAAAAATACAAAGTGCTTGCGAGCGTTTCGGCGCGGTTTCGACCAGTGTGCGCCGCCCACGCGGGGTACGGCGCCGGCGGGGCGCTCTCTGCCGAGCCTCTGCGAACGGCAGGACGGATCCAAGTGTTCGGCGGGGCGTTTGAGCTTTAAGGAACACTGACAATAAAAGACGGATTAGCCTATGGGTATAGCCGGAGGACACACCGACATGGTGCATGGGTTCGAATCCCACCGTGGTTTCCGTTGATTGGGTTTGAACCATCAAAATACAGTAAATCATCATTTCGTGTCTCTTAATTCACGTCTCCAGCATGCACTATGAGTGGTAATCATGAATACGACTCTAAAAATAGTTGCCGCCTCTGAAATATTCACAAGTATGCAAGGTGTCCCTCTGATATCACTGAATTTTTAATTTGTTGTTAAGGATGAAGAAATCAACCTTTTTTAAAAGTTTGGTGAGTTAAAGTTTTATGTAGATAATGTATTGCTAAGAAAGTTGTAAAGAGATGATTTGTACAATTGCGCTTGGAAAACCCTATTCTTTTTGAGCAATCGCAATTTCGAAACATATGTCCAAGACACATGAAAAATTCTCTTTACAGGAATTGCTATGCGTTGTTGTCAGAGATAACTCTCAAAAATAAAAACTGCTACCCCGCGAAATGAAATATCGCGTCCTTCGTCCTCTCCACTCGTTCTCCACCCCCTCCCTTCCGCCACCCCCACTCCTCTCCGCACACACGCTCCCTCCCCACTCTTCTCTTCCCACACCTCTCCCTTCCCCTCTCCTCTCTCCATACCAACCCTGTCTCTCCCTACCCCATATCCACTCTTCTCCCTCCTCTACCTCCCCTACCCCGCAATTGAAATCTAAAACTGTGTTCTAGATTGAGAAGGATGTCGTAAATAAGTGATGGTTTACTGACAGGGAAGATTCTTTTTGTGCAAAGTAATCATGATTAATTCTTTTATTTCATTTTCATGTCACGTTTCGTGTTGCGCTGGGTGTGTTGGCAGGCGGGTGCGCGTGATGGCGACGTACATGGTGCTGCTGCTGCGGCTGGTGCTGCCTGCGCTGGTGGCGGCGTGCCGCGCGCTGCTGCGCAACCAGCGGTGCGTGCGCGAGCGGGTGGTGCCGGCCGTGTTCGCCTTCATCGCCAACAGCATTTCGCTCTCCTCGCTCTCCGGTGAGTGCACCCGGGCCCTTCTTCCCGTTCTCCATCTTCTCTTACACGTTGTCTTTAGCGGAATGTTGGCGATTAGGCTCAGGGTACTAAATATTGTCTTTTACTGGGTGTATTATTAAAGAAAGATTATTTTGCAAAGGATGTTTTAATGTCTCTGGGAAACACGGTGATTTTTTTTTAAATTGCATTCAACGCCCGTACCGAATTGCCGTACCGAAGGTAGGATTCCAACCCATAATCCTAGACCTCAGAGGTGCCAGTTTTTTAAATATCTTTACTTCGTAAATGCAATGCACTGAACGGTCAAAAATTATATTTGGTGTGTACTGAATAATACACACGAAAAAACATACCATTGTTTACATACGAAGGCTTTCTTTTTCTTTGATAGTGCTTTCCTCCTCCCTATTTGCTCGGTAAACTCTAGATTTTCAAAATCATATTTATAATATTCCCTGGAGGCATTTTGACTGCCATCAATCACTTTTCATAATTTTGAAGAAAACATGGTTCACAATATATCTCAATAGTTAGCTTATTAAATTTACTAATGACCAAGAAATTTATCCGATTCAATTCATCGCTGGCAGACCTGCCGTTGGCTTAGGTGCGCGAGAGGGTCGGGCTGCGGAAAAAGAGTTAGAGAAGGAAAAGCTTGCGATGCGTGTCGGTAGATTTGTGGAATGTTTATGGGGTCGTTTTTATATTCGAAGTTTCTATTTGTAGCATTTATCATGGTTTTCTTTGAAAGATCGAGTGTTTGACGAGACGCAGGTTTAGGTAAGCATAAACAAACTCATACTAATGCATACACATTCCTTCAGGAACATGTATGTACATACTCATTCACACACAAACATAAATAAAGGTGCCAAAAAGAAAACTTGACTTTAAAACCTTTCTACATTCTTGTGTTCTAGTGTTACAAAGATTTTTCTGAATGTGAAGTGACGATCAGTTCAGTGTGTAGAAGGCGCCGCTGCGGCTGCTGTTTAGTTACACCCAACTTGCTATTGTTTGAATAATATTTGTCTGCTTGACAGCTAGCGGCTGCCAGGAGAGAGGAGATTCCATTATCGTATTGGAGACTTCAAATTCTGATGATGTCACTACAGAGTTGCCGATTCGTATTAGAAAAACTAGTGGTGCTAAAAAACACGTATTTTTTGTCCCCCGTATTTTCACGCAAAAAACTAAAATTTTCGAAACGTTGTCTTAAGCTTATTTCAAAATCGATCTTTAAGGAACAATTTTCTTTAACGGAAAATCTCCATTTTTAATACTTCAGTTGTAGGTAGACTCCAAAAATATTTTGAATTTTTTCATTTTCTAAAAATCGCGGTTTTTAATGAACATGAAACCTGCTCCATTCATCACACTATCCAACAAAAAAATTTTAATAAAAAAGGATGGAACCACTCTTGAAAATTTGGAAAATTTTCATGGGATTTCATGTAAAGTACTCCCCAAAATTAAAATTCTAGTTTAAAATTAACGGGACCGCGACATCAGCCAGATCCATGTAGGAATATCAATTTTGGAGAAAATAGGCTGAACGATTTAGCTACTAGCATTGTTCACAGAAATAATTATATGCGCCGTCGTGGCAAACAATATTATTTATTAAAAAAATTAATTTTAATAAATGATATTGTTGTCAATGACGATGCATATAATTATTTCATTGGAAATGCCAACGAAACTCACCACAATACCTATATTGTTCACAGACATTTTCATTCCATTTTTCAGTATAAAGGACCCTCAAAACATGGATTCTGACAGAACAATGTGATAGAGGTTAAATTTAGCAACTTTTTTTCCTTACCAGGGCCATCTATACGTTTTTTCTGCCGAAAATTCGCCTTTTTTCGCGCAGCATTACATAACTTTCTCTCTACTCTGCAGGGAGAAAGTAAAAAATAAATATTACAGCGCGAACTAACTGAAAATTGAAGAGCGACATTACTTTTCTTTATGTATCGTTTGTGCGGTACTGTGTCGTCTATTGTTGTGTGCACTTATTGTGATGTTGTGATCTGATGTGAGATGCATCAGACGACCTCGTGTCTGACGCCCGAGTAAGTGGCAACATCCCTCTACCCTACCCCCTGTCAAGGAGGCAGAAATATTATTCGGACAATACCCAGTTCCTGTTTTTCACAATACGGTTGATATCTTGCGGGTTGGATTCAAGACTGTCCAAGAAAAGAGTTCAGTAATATTTTGAAACGTTACTTTCGTACAATTTTTTATATTAATCTCGAATCTGGAGAGAAATCATTTAAGAATGAATGAATGAAGAATTAATGTCAGAAAAAATTAACATGTCTTACAAATAAAGATTAATAACATTATTAAATAGCCTATTATGAAACTAAGTGCCCAAGAGGAAGTACGGTCATAAACATACAGAATAATTTATTGTGTAAGCAAATTCTTGGAAATGCAATTTGTTTGCATTCCACTTTTACCCGTAGCAAACGCGTTTAACGCCGTGAATGTTTCTGTTTTCCTTCATCTTCCCACAAGCTTTGAAGCTCGACTCAGAGAGATAGACTGGACTGCTATGAGATATTTTACAGATCTTTAGAAGCCACTTTTTATTTTCCAATAAGAACGAGTTTCGGACATGGAAGTATTGGCACTATTGAGCTAATATATATTCTATCTGGATACAAACATGTGGTAGTTCCTAGAGGTGTTAAAGAAATGAAAAATATAGGCCCTACATATTTTAATATTGAACTTCCATTCTGTTTTTTAAAATAATTTTACTGCTGCTGTTACCCTAAACATCAGAGCTGAAAATAAATTTCAGACGTAATCTCTAAAGACACACTTTTAATAGATATTATTTCCTTTGCAATCAACTTTCCTAAATTCTAATTACGTAAGAATGCAACTGATTGCACAGTTGTTATATTGTAAAACACTAGTTTTGATTAGTAATAAAATAATGGAAAATGAAACAAAACTTAGACTATGCAAGTATCGTAATTATACTCCTTTCTTCCATAATCTTCGGAACCCCAAAAGCACATCCAGACCCAATTGACACGTTTCTTGCGCATGTGCACAACGGTACCTGGGGCAGCAAAGTCATTGTGCGCAGGCGCGTGTTTGCTAAAACTCTTGAAATCGCAAAGAGGAATCGTGTAAATCGCGACCAAAGGTAGCACAGACAGTGCAGAGCTTAGGTGGAAGAATATAGTGCTTCAATTAGTTAGTTTTTAATGTTTCGTGTTTATCAATACTTAGTATTTTCGCTTAATCTGCATATTGAATATTTTTTAATTTCGAACAGCGTGTCAGAAACCTTTTTAAATTCAACGACGGTTCTCACTGTTCGCAAGGTTCTCACTGTTCCTTCCAGTTATCACCTGATGTATAATGGTTAGACAGTCACGGAACAAGTATTTTCCTTCTTCCCTATTCTAGGTCCTATCTCATTTTTGTGTTCAGGATTATTTACCCCGATAATTTCATGTACGTATTACACAGCAATTTGTTGGAGTATCTGAGAAACATTATGCTCGTAGAAGAAATTAATAATTGCATAAGTGCTAACAAAATACGACATTATCACCAAAACATTTTTCTGGAAAATGTCAGGAAATAAAACACAATACGTATTAACTTTGATAGGTAGTAAGTGGTAGCTGAAGTAAACAAATAGTGAGTAGCAAAATGTATGGTAAAAAATCTCTGACATATATTCACAAATGCTTTGACAAATGCTCTGGGCTGACGCAATTCAATTTGGGCTATTTAATTCAGATTATAGATTTATGTACAATATTTTGCCATCTAAAAGGCACTGTAAATATGATATTATGAATTGAAGTGTATTGTATTGTATTTTCACTGCTAAAGTATAATTGAAAATAAAATTCTGTATAAAATTAAGGTAGTAGACGAAAAAGGTAGAGATATTTCCACATTAACTAGTTCGCCTCATGCTTGAGAATGATCGCTTCGCGCTCTAAAAGTATATAGACAAAATAAATTCAGTACCCTACCTTTATGACATCGGTCTCGTTTGTTAAAATTTTAAGTTTGTAAAATGTGAAATTCCGCAATCAATTATAACGGAACTAAGAGAATTATATTGACAAGGGGTCTATAGGAATAGGTTGTGTGTGTGTGTGTGTGGGGGGGAGAACCTAAACGTGTCCTGATAACGTGACGGTTTGGCCTATTCCAGATTAACCGCTTACAAACATGAGCGTTTTTGACCACCAACTGGCATTTGACAGCTGGTGGCTGACAGGGGAGAGGGGGTTCCGTTATCCAATCAGAGGCTTGAAATTGTGATATCACAGCAGAATTGCCGATGGTTATTAAGAAAAAAATGAAATCAATTAGCACAAAGCAACTGAAAGTTGAAGAGCGCGATTTGGTGCCTTTACATCTTTGATTGTGCATCATGTGTGCGGTTTTGTCGATTATTGTTTGGTGCTCTCAAGAGGATTTGTTTCTTGCTTCTGCTATTAATGTAAGAATGCTACACGACCACGAGTCGGCCGCACGAGTAAGGAGCAACATTGTTCTATCCCACCCCTAGCTTTCAAGTGGACAGAAATATTACTCTGACAATACATTGTCTTCTCTACCACCTATTTCGGGGACCATTCGGAAGCTTTGAGCTTGTCCTGGCAGGACGGGACCTGCAAGCAGGCGGCGTGTAGATATGCGCCGGACCTCCCGTTTCATTGCACCTCCACCTCCTGATAGAACTTGACGCGCCCGGAAACCTCCGACAGGAAATTCTGTAACGAAATCTATCGGTTTCTGATTTTATTCACGATAAGTCTGTGGTTTCTCGCGTCTCTATTAAGAGAGTTCGGTGCTGCATAGGGCAGTGCACACTCGCCGTGGCAAAGACAAATTTTCTCCAGGAGGGGAACACGAGCCACGGGGAAGGCTATGTCAGACGCCAGCACTGGAAATTAGGGCTGCGGTAAAGACGGGCGTGCAAAACTGGGCATTTGTGAGCGGGATACGGTTAAATCCCAGAATGCCGAGCACGGACGAGAAAAACTATTGCGCATCTTAAGTTTACATGCAGAAGTGAATGTGTTTATTTATTGCGAGGATTAGCCCGTTAGACCTGCTCTTCTGCCTGGACACTTTCAAAGATTGCTATTGAGTTATAAGGCAATATATGTCTGTAACGTAATTATAACTATAAGAAATGTGTAAAAAAATTACTGTATTACTCAGCCATTAGATGTCAAAATTTACTGCTAGAATGTAGAGAGCCTTAGAGGTAGTAATATCTTTATAAGTATTTGAATTATTTAAGAGAAATGATAAATATTCAAAATATGGCTATGACTATCTGATTCCTAGCCCGTCAATTTAGTACGTGTGATACATAAATACAACTTTATTAGAGAATTTTTAAAAAGAAAATAATGTATAGTGGAAAGATAATAGAAAAAAAAGTAGGACTCTTCGGCGGTTGATTGGCTCTTTGTTACGCGTTCTTCCGTGCGCAGGCAAGCCCTCGTCGGAGGAGTCGCTGTTGGGGCCGGAGGCTTCGCCGGGGGCGGCGGAAGCGGCGGCGGCGGCCGTGGAGCCTGTGCTCGAGCGCAGCGTCACCTGCAACGTGCTCTTCGACCCCGGCGACGCCGCCCGCCGCGCCGACGTCATCTTCATCCACGGCCTGCACGGCTCCCTCGAGAAGACGTGGCGGCAGGTACGCTTGCGCACAGCCAGCAGAACACTGCCCAGCGTTACGCTAGACCCGCCACTGGACCGGTTTTTACCTGTTGGCTGCGTTTCGGCCGCCTGAGCCTCCAGCGACCTGAGTCATTAAACCTTCCCCTCTCGTGGTCGGTGGTGGCTGTGTGCACAGCTCTACCGCTTCTAGTTGGAGCCATCGAGTGGTTTTGTATGAAGGCAGCCCTTTTCCCGTTTTCACTCAGCAGCGCTTCCCAGTGGCTCTGCTACTGGCAAAGTATTATTTTGCTGCTATGTCGGTTAGTGGGGCATTCGCGCCACCGCCAGCTGAACACAGTACACAAATGGCAGCCTTCGCAGCTAGGCACTCGCGAGGGTCACTGAGCTATGCGGCCGCCGGCGTCCACAGCTTTGGCGCGTGAATCCCTTCTTTCTCACGCTCAGACGCGCTGGTCGGTGGCTGTGTGAAGAGGCTTGGCACTTTTCGGCGGCGTTGCAGAGGGACTCCAGTGTGACGTTTGTGTTTTGCTAGCGTGGCGTGCATTTGAGAATTGCACCGTGGTGATTTGCATTCCGCTTAATTGGTTCGGTGGATGCCTGTTTGATGATGCACCACGTTCTGTTCACTGGTCTCCTTTGAATATTTAACCAATCGCGCCCGCTTAAATCACCTGAATAAGTTTTCGTTGGACGTCGTTCAACCAATACGTACACAAAAATTGTCATTTTATTTTTAAAATAATAAGTATTACTTGCTTAACTCATGCGAGCATTCCGCACTTCGTAAAACATTGTTTAAAAATAAAAGTAGTTTCATTATGGATCCTAACTTCGAATGCTCGGCCCCTAAACTGTGCTTTACAGAATTTTGCAGTCGATAACATTGTAATATTGACTGCATTGACTGTAACATTCTAGTATTGCTGAACTTTGAGAGTAAATTTCACAGAAAATAAAATAGTCAATTTAATTTACGTTACGCTAAGTATGATAGGAATAGTGAGTGAAGTTGAAGTGCCATCTGCTGCCTAATAATCACACTACGGGTAGAGGAGCCGCTACCTGCGTTTTTTGATTGAATTACTGAAAACGTTTCTTTTAAAAAAATGTGGTTTAGGTCTACACCATTCCCAACTCTTCAGTTACGCACATTGCTGGTGGAGACTCGCGTGGTCCGAAGTGTAATGCGTGTGTGGCCGGCGTGTGCAGGGTTCGTGGCGCGAAGGCCCAGCTATCCAGCCCCTGCCGCTCCGTCGCTCACCGCCGACGCCGCCGCCAGAGCTGCTGGACGCCGTCTTTTCATCCGCACCGGAGCAGCTCTGTCAGCAGGACGAGGACGAGGAGGAAGAGGAGGAGGCGGGACGGCCGCCCCCGCCCCCGCGAGCGCCCACGCCGCCCCACTCAGCTGCCCGCCCGCCCGCCGAGCTGTACTCGGATTGCTGGCCGCGCGACTGGCTGCCCCAGGACTGCCCTGGTCTGCGCGTCATCGCCCTCAACTACACCACGGACCCTTTCCTGTGGAGGCCCCTCTGGATGTCCAAGAGGCACAGGTGAGGCTCCTCAGGCCACCACCCGCCTCCTTCCTCTGGGACCTTTTTGCAAACGTGTCTGGCTTAGAGTAGGCCTCTAAAAACAGAATTTACGAGGGTTGGGGAATAAGTCAATGCAACTTTGGTTGCGTGAGAATAGGAGCACGGGTTGAAAATGTGAAATAGACACACACAAAAACAAGGTATGACATTTAACTACACACCAAGATTGTGTTTATCTTCGTAATAATTTCATAGTTACTATCTCTGCAGTACCGATTTCTTTCCGTTTCTTCGATGTGTTCTCAGTTATGAAGGAATCGAAATTGTTATTTATTGAATTCACCTGTATATTTCTCTAGCCTCGCAACAAAATTGAAATATCATGAACCATTATCAGTAAGTTGATTAAATGAATATTCACAATAAAATTTGTCAATATCTTCAGCAAGCCATAAATGTAAAATCGGAACGAAGGTGGATCAGCACAGGTATTTTTTTACTTGGAAAAACCATATTTAGCCTCATTCGTCCCATCTTCAATACCTAGCAAATATAACTTACAGCGATGAGCACACGCGAAGAGACTTTTTTCGATAAAAAGGAAGTATATGTTCAAGCTATGGATTTTCGTATCCCAGTTCCCAGATCACATTTCTCCCACACTTTGTTCTCGACATTCATCCAGTGTTACGCCACGCCTGAATTATTAAATCGTCATTCAGTGTGTAAAGTTGGTCATCATTAAGCATCCACAATTATCATAATGTTCTGTAAACTACGCAACGAACTAATCGACGAAGCTAAGGTCAAGCCTGTGGCAACTGAACATTCTTAATTTACAACAGTAACTGCCAATTGGGCTAATATCTTGCTGCAGAATTCGGGTCATATAGGATCATCCTGGAACACTTGTTTATGTGCGGACATGGCTAATTTCCTCTCCTTGTCCCTCTTCCTCCAGAGCTCTCTAACGAAACGTTGGGAGGGAGTCGCGAACCCGAGACCGACCAATTAAAAGCGCCCGCAGGTCAACGAGATAACGAGACAGGTCCTCGCCCCCCCCTCCTCCCGCTGCAGCGATGCAGCCGCTTGTGCTCGATGACGTCGCCGCCCAACTCCGCCATTTGCCTTATCTTAAGGAGCGTATCTTTTTCGTCAAACGTTGAGGCAAAGAGCCACGTACACGCTGGCAGGGACCCCCCAAATGCAATACACACACACACACACACAAACACACCAACACACTAATACCACATAACACAGCACACATACACACATCACATAACACCACAACATACAACACATGATCATACACACAACAATACACACACACATAACACACACATACACACACACATACATCACACACATACACCCACATACACCATACACACACATACACACACCATACACACACAGGTTACGACACATACACACATCACACAATACACACACACATGCACACACACATGCCACCCACACATGCATCACACACATGCACACACACATGCACACCACATACACACACACTGACAACAGCCTGCACATACACACAGCCATACACACACATACACAACACTACATCACACACACACATTATAAAAGGGTGTTGAATAGAAGCTCGTGCTATAAAAATCTATTACAAAATTACTCGTCCCGTCAGAATAATTTAATTATGGTTATTTCCTTATTATTGCTGCAATTGAATGGTGGGAGAAATGGTTCAAGAGAGGACGACGATAACAAATGGAAGATGATAGAGTGGTTGATAGAGGGGGTATTCACTGCGCGTTCGTTTCTTCGTCCTAAATTTTACGCCCCAATTCGCAATTGCAATTTGCGCTACGCGTCCGACGCCGGCTACCGCACGACCTCACGCGTATTCTAAAAACTAAAATCGGTAAAATGTTCTTTTGTAAAACTACATTTTGATATGGTACAAGTACTGTTGTACCATTCGCTGTTGCCACTTGGTTATGTTCCTCAAGATATTCGATCTCATTCTTGTTCCCTATTCTTTTTAGCTTTCGAACGAAAATGTTACGAATTCATTGAGAATAGGGACCCATTGACTTATTTCGCTGCTTAAATCTAATTTGTAAAGAAATGCTTCCGCTTCTTGCCTTTCGGGTCCTATCTTCCATATATGGGAAGTTAGGTGACACACTAACGGGGTTTTTCTTGGGGATAAATTTATCAGGGGGTGGTTTCCCGTTACCTTCCTGATATGGAATGATGAATAGATGATGATGATGCTAGGGGGGGTGACAAGGACGGAACACAATACAACCATGCCCGAGGCGGGACTCGAACCCGCGATCTTTCGGTACGAGATCGCTAGGCACTACTGCTCAGCGATCTCGGCTACCGGATGGCACACATGCTTCCCTACATAACAAGTAAATTAGATTATACCGTCCATATTTTTTTCTTCTCATATAGTAATGTATATGTGCGTGTGTATGTGTGGTATATGTGCGTATTATGTGTGTAATATGTGCTGTGTGTATGTGTGGTATATGTGGCGTGTGTATGTGTATGTGCGTGGTGTTGTGTATGTGCGTGTGTATGTGTGTGCGTGTGTTATGTGTAATTGTGCGTGTGTATGTGTGTATATGTGACGTGTTGTAGGTGTGTATATTGTGGTGTGGGTATGTGGCGGTGTGTATGTGCGTGTGTATGTGGCGTGTGTATGTGCGTGTGTAATTGTGCGTGTGTATGTGCGTGTGTATGTGGCGTGTGGTATGTGCGTGTGTATGTGTGTTGGTCTGGTGTGTGTCTGTGCGCTGTGTATGTGTGTATGTGCGTGTGTATGTGTGTATATGTGCGTGGTTGTATGTGTGTATAGTGCGTGTGTATGTGTGTATATGTGCGTGTGTAATGTGTAGTGCGTGTGGTAGGTGGTATGTGCGTGTGTATGTGTGTGTCTGTGGCGTGTGTATGTGTGTGTCTGTGCGTGTGTATGTGTGTGCTGTGCGTGTGTATGTGTGTGGTCTGTGCGTGTGTCTGTGCGTGTGTATGTGTGTGGGTGTATGGTGTGTGTCTGTGCGTGTGTATGTGTGTGTCCTGCGTGTGTATGTGTGTGTCTGCGTGTGTATGTGTGTGTCGCGTGTGTATGTGTGTGGTCTGCGTGTGTATGTGTGTGTCTGCGTGTGTATGTGTTGTCTGCGTGTGTATGTGGTGTGGTCTGGCGTGTGGGTATGGTGTGTGTCTGCGTGTGTATGTGTGTGGTCTGCGTGTGGTTATGGTGTGTCTGCGTGTGTATGCTTGTGGTGTCTGCGTGTGTATGTGTGTGTCCTGCGTGTGTAGTGTGTGTATGTGTAATGTGTATGTGTTGTGTATGTGTGGTGTGTGTAATGGTGTAGTGAGTGTGTGTAAATGTGTATGAGTGTGTGTATGGTGTATTGGTGTGTAAATGTTGTATTGTGCTGTGTGTATGTATGTGTGTGTGTATGTGTATCGTGTGGGTATGTGTGGTGTATGTGTGTATGGATGTAATGTGTGTAGGTATGTGTGTATGTGTGTAGGTATGTGTGTATAGTGTGTAGGTATGTGTGTATGTGTATGGTATGTGTGTATGTGTGGTAGGTATTGTGTATTGTGTTGTTAAGGTATGTGGTGTATGTGTGTAGGTATGTGTGTTATGTGTGTAGGTATGGTGGTAGTGTGTGGGTATGTGTGTGTATGTGTGTGATGTGTGGTGTGTATTGTGTGTGTGGTGTATGTTTGTGTGTATGTGTGTATGTGTGTGTAATTGTAATGTGTGTGTATGTGTGTGTCGTTGTCGTGTGTGTATGTTGTGTATGTGTGCTGCGTGTGTATGTGTGTGTTCTGTGTGTGTGTATGTGTGTGTGTATGTGTGTGTATGTGATGTGTGTGGTATGTGTGTGTGTATGTGTGTGTGGATGTGTGTGTATGTGTATGTATGTAGTGTGTGTATGTGGGTGTGATCCCTCCACGGGTACTCAGAGGGGCAGATGGGACTCAACAGTGAATGGAAGAACAGTACAAGCCTCCCGTAACTTGCAATTTCCTTTAAAAAATTTGGGAGATGTTTTTTTAAAAAAAACTGGGGTTCAAGCGCTATTAATAAATTCGATATTTGAACTTTTTTTTCACAGCAAATTTTTTGAGTTTTCAAAAAGCTTCATTTAAGTCATTTTCAGTACATTACTCACAAATAAAACCAGTGTCGGTGCGAATTGCTGGAAATGTGCGTATCACCGGCTTGATAGATCTTCAAAAAATTTACATTTGTGTAATTTTTGAAAAAAACTAAAGATGCACCGAAATTAACTTTGTCATATTAAAAGTGTGCATTACCACTAACCGTTTGACATGTTTGAAGGAACATTTGGAGCAGTTTTTGAGAAAATGACGTTGTTAGAAACTTTTCTATCAGAGTGTCGAGATTTTAATTTCGAAGAAGACGTTTTCACATGTCCACGATGTGATGGTGGTGGCATATTTGTACATTTGATCTTAATGATACCTGAACCATTTAAAAAACGTTTTCTACATTTATAACTTATCAATCTCTGGACATTCAACTCTGAGGGTCTCAAGCGCAGAGTAATATAAGCCGAAGAAAAAGTTTTGAGGAGCTAAACACAGCCGCCTGAGAAAACCTACCTTTTGAAGTCGAACACACTCTCATCTGTAAACTGTTTTCTAAACTAAAGCAAGGTGTTGCACGGAGCGGTTGTATCGGTTTCGCTGTTGACCTAACAGTGATCCTCTGAAACAAAATAACGGCACAGTTTACGTTTCGGCGAACCACCATCTACGCCCCGCTTACTTCACACCGTAAGTTACAATGCACGAGCACTCCACACCCGTGCGCGATTGCTCGTCGATGCTAGAATTTCGCTTCGCACTTACAGCGGAAATGCAGTGTTTTCGCCTAGACAGTTAATACTCTTTCGTAGAAGAACGCAACTTTTCTGAAACATTAAAAGGCTTTTTGCGGGAAGGGGACACAGGAGCGTGGGGGAGTTGTTTCACGGGCCCGCCCAGAGACAATCCGGCCCGGGGAAGATGGCGTAGGGCTCCTTACAACAACGTCCTTGGGACATTACACATACATTTGGGTATATTATTATTCTCTCACAATCGCATTTGATTCATATAATATAAATACAATACACATACCAGAGATTTATTCTTCAGCACTCAAACTGTTCCCAATATCTCTTAGTCCGCTCTTCTGACTCACGGGTGTTCTGCGAATGTAAAATAATACACGCGTGGCTCTAAGATTTGAATATATTAACCTGGCAAAATTGCAGAAAGATAAGCTATTGATAAAAATTAAATGAATTAAATTAAATAAATGATAAATAAAAAGTATACGGATGCTTTGAACTTCATTATTTCCGTGAGATTCATGGACGGCCGCGAGCGATATATCCGGCTGCAAGCCGCTCTCTCTCCTCGAGACCTGGGAGATGCTACCGGTTCAACTCGCTCCCGTGCACTCATCTCGCTCAAGTGTCGCAGGTTTTGGCTATTTTAGCCTAAATTTGGGCCGTCTTTTTTACGTGTGCATGGCGACGAAAATTTATTTTTGCGATTTTTGGCTACTTCAATTTTTGACTACAGCTATGCAAAATTAAGAAAGCAGGTTTCATTTTTCTTAAAAATGTGTAGTCCAAATATCCACATAGTTGGCAATTTATTACTAATTTTTATTAAGTTTTTTCTTGTTATTTTATTAAGCAAGGTTCAATTGTTATTTGAAAAGTTTAATTTGGTTTTCAGCGTTCTGATTATACAATTGAGTTATATTTGCCAATCTTCTTTGTCCTTACGAAGGCCGCCGCCTCGACTGTGCTGCCGGGCTGTTCGAAGGAAGTCTTTTGCTATCTACACCTTATGTTTCGACGGGTAAATCGGACCTCTTGGGTTTTTATCACCAGTAAAATGTTTCCCGTCTCGACATGAAATTTAACATGGACATTTACGGGCCCATACTTAAATTTAGGCTGATAAAAATTTAACAAATAAAAAAAAACAACAAAACAGGAAATATTCTCCACAAATGTAGGGATTCATCCCCAACGAGTCTTGATAGTAACGGCATGCGGCTGCCCCAACCTCTTCGTGATGTTTTCAGAATGCTAACTGGGCGGGGCGATGGCATTCATCGAGGTGGCTGGGAATGCACCAGGCAGCACAACTCATATGGCAGGCCGCCAGACACAGGGAGCGACTTGTCTGACGGCCCGCATTTTGTTCGTTCAAAGAAATACGAGTAAAAATGTATTCCTACTGAATACCCAAAATTACGCTGCCAGTTATTACTTGAATGCAATATGGAAATGATTCTGTTTATTAATGGGAAGGATGGATTTTTTTTTGTCTGAAATGAAGGGACCCGTGAATGAACTGCTCCAGGCGCCCAGATTTTCTCTGGGCGCGCCCTGCACGCGAAGTATTCCTTGGCAGCTCCAGTGACGGGTTCCCAAGTGCGTCCTCAGGGGTACATTTGCCCTCAAAACGCACAGAACAACGTTACGGAGACCGGACTGGATAGGCCGAGGTCGCTAAGACTGAAGAGGCCTGCTACCCTCGTCCTGAGGGTCACGGGTTCGTATCCCGCGGAGGCATGGATGTTTACATTTCCATATACTTTTACCGTTCCTCCTAAAGTTACTAATAGTGGTCGCTAAACTGAACTTAGTATTTGAAAAGAGACCTTAAGCCCAAGTTTTGGAAAGAACGTTTCGGTAACCGCGAAAGCGGCAGATACTGCAAAATGACCTTAGGATGCTCAAATCGAAGGCACGTTGTAGTCCCGAATGGCAACGGCTCATGTTTGTAAAAAAAATAATTAATGCATGATGAATGCCCTGAGCCCGTGTCTCTTATTTAATGGCCCACGGTCGCGCCTCACCCGAAGAGCGCACACGTAAATATGACCCCGGCGCCCATCGTGGCAAGCATCTCACGAGCATCCTGGGGCAGCCGGACAACCACCCGTTCGCAATGGCCGGTAGAAGTTAGATGTTGCATCTGGCAGCAAACCGCATTGCTTCAGACGCGCCGCGGTCGCGGCCGGCAGCTCGCATAAAACCAGGCACTTCCCGCCTTACGAGAGAGGTTCAATCGCGGGTGAGGACCGCTCTTCGGCCCGACTCGCGATTCGCTACGGCGGCATCTGTTTCCTGTGTCTCCTCGTCAGCGTGCAACACCTTTGGGAGAGAGTCTGGTCGAGGGCCAGTGGCGCGAATTAGGGAGGAGGGGGCCATGGGTCAATGCCCTTCTCCCGCAGGGCTAGAGTTTTCGTTTGTTACCCTCTTTTATTCGTCCCAATTGGATTTAAATATCTTATTAATGTTAGATTTATGTAAATTATTTATAGAAAAAATAATATTGTATAGTATCATAACATACTCCTACAAAAATAATATACAATATAATAACACATATTTATCGTCGGGATCGGCGGATCGCGGATCGAGTCCCGTCTTCGGGGATGACGCGCATCCTCTCAGTCCCAAGATCGCATTACTGGCCTTAAATGATCTCGGCCATGCGGACGGGCAAGGGATGCTTTTCCTGTTTGCAGGCCAAATCCACCCTCGAATTCTGTTACAAATATTTATACACACAAACTTGGATAATTATTTCACACTCTCTTTGAAAGATTAGATAGGTATCACCACAATGGCGACAATCAGTCAGATTATTGGCGATTATATTTGTAATGAAGATAGTGATAAAGTACCTTTTCCCAGTCTCGCGCTTCCGGAGCGCATCTGCCTGGCCGTCGCGCCGCGTCGGCCTGTCGCCCAAGGTGGGCGTAACTGACTGCGGCGCGGCGGCGCTATTTGCCGCCAACCTGCCGCGCAAGGACACTGGAAATACTACGCCGTCACGTGCGACCCGGGCCAAATTTAGGAACTGCGGGCTTCACTAGCTCAAAAATGTGTTATGAGCTTCTCCTTTGCATAAACCAGTCTTCCAGATTTACTAATTACAAAACATTAAATATCCGACGCATTGGTATTGTCATGCACGATCATATATCAATCTTTTTGGAAAACAATTGCTTAAATTTTTAAATACTGCAAACATTTTTTAATATACCTAACTGATATAGCGATTTTTTCATAGACACAAACACATTTTAGGCACTTTTTTGCAAAAATAATACGATTTTTTTTCGTGGACGCGGGGGAGCTCCCAGGATGGGGCTTCTAACCAACCGGGCTAATTTTCGCTTATGGGGTAAATTCTGTCCTACGTGGTGGGCGTGATGGAAGCCTGGCGCATAGTGGATTGAAATTACATCAAAAAGCCTGCGATTTTTTACTGTGATTTGCGGTGCAAACATTTTTCCAACAAAAAATGCAAAGAAAGGGAAGAAGAAGAAGAAGAAAACAGAAACGCATTATAAACAAGAAGGAAAATAAAACAAAGTAAATGTTATATCCCCCGTTTCGGTTCAGCTTTGTCCAAAGTTTCGATTGCTTTCGCACGGCTTCTTTTCACAATACGATTTGTATTTTTTTGAGGATTTTTATGGTAACGTACATGAAGCCTCAACATTTTCCTAAATAATGCTCAATTTTTTGATCAACTCTTGGTCGCTCTGGTAGGCCGTAAGGACACTTAAGACAAATGGTGGATGTCACGTTTTCGGTGAATCCCCTGATCTTTCGGAAATTTGCTTTAAGTTGAAACCTTTTCTCGGGGTCTTTCTATTACTACAATATTTGAAGGATAGATATTTTTTCTACATTAACTTTTGTTCTTTAAAGATATCTAAATAAATAAATAGATAATATCTTGAAATAAGGATTACGTACAATGCTTCGAAAATATAAGAATTTCGCATAATTTTCAGTGAAATGCTGGCAATTAAGTAAATTTTTAAACACATTTTTTTCCTTCAAAACTTTCTCATTCTTCCCTGTAAAATTTTCTCTTTGTGCATATCAAGGGACCGGTAAAAATATCCAGTGCAGTGCTGGGTACGGGTCGCATCATGTGACATCTAGCGGCACCACCGAGAAAGACGCAAATGCAGAGGCGTGAAAGTAGGACCTCGAGTGCAGAGTTGGAAAAATCGCAGTGTTGTTCTCATTTCCTGTAAACCTCTGCTGGTATTTCGAAAATTGCAACAGTTTACAATTCTTGAACCAATTACAAAATACAGAATACAAACTTGGAAAGTGGAAGAGCGCGAAGTTACTTACTGGGCTCAGAAGCGAAACCAGGAGCCATCTCGCCTTTGGCCTCAAGGGGACCAAGGAAAACTCAACACAATACCTGAAAATCGAGAGGGTCATTGAACCTAGAATTTATACAACAATTACTTGTTACAGATAGTTAGATTTATACAGTAGATAATTATTTTTAGTAGCAAATAATTGAAACATTTCCAGATTTGTACAGTTTCATGTTTAAAGTAAAAGTAAAATTTCTTGTTATTGTCATTTTAAACTGCTACTATTTACTACTAATAAACAATACAATAATAATAATACATGATATCAATATGGAAGAAACTACAATACACAATAAATAACACAATAATTAACAATGATTAATTACATTCTGTGTTCCAATCTTGAAATGCGTGAGAAGGTGGGCAGGTTTTGCCAGGTTTTTTTCTATTTGTACACCTAGTCGCTACTGCACGCACATAATGCATCTAGCAATCCAGAGTGAAGGGAAACACAAATTTTTTTGTCAAGTCTCCTCTATATCACAGGACAACAATAATGCCACGTTACCTATTTTCTTTGCTCAGCCTTTCAAAACAGTCACAATAAAAGAAAAGTCAATTTAGGATAAATAAAATTTTATTTATTTAATATTTTTCAGGGTTAAGTATTGGTGATTTGAATATTCAATATCACACTGTAATCATGTTTAAGCAGGAAAGATTTCAATTACTTATAAATGTATGAGCTTGTGTTTAGGTCTTTAATATCATTATCCAGTTTGTTTGTGAGTGTTATGACCTTTATGAGTGGTACTTTTTTTGATAAATGTGTAGTTTCAGAGTGGGGAATATGTTAGGTTATAAACTTTTGATAGTTGTATACATCAGAACACTATTTTAAATATGTACATACATCGTAGAGGAAGAATCGCTAGTTTATTGAATAAGGGTTTACAAACTCCAGTTTATGAGTGCTGGTCCATTGTTTGTCAGTATTCTTTTTCGGGTAATAAATGTGTGAGTGCTTCAGGGGCATTTCCCCAGAATATTATTCCATATTTTAGGTGTGCGTTCACATTTGCAAAATAGTGTTTGAATTGGTCTCAATGTTGGAGGGCTCGACCTGAGTGTGTTTTGGGCATGTAAGATTGGGTGGTTCTTGTTTAAGATATGAGATGTGAGCAATCCTTTTAAGGTTTTTCTTGGAATTGTTATAGACCAAGGAATGTAGTTTTTGAGATATCGTTTACAGAGTTATTATTTAGGCAAACACGTTAAGCGTTTTTTCTGTGTATTGGGGGTTAATGAAGTTAGTTGAGAGAATGCTTGCCAGTGTTTTTATGATGTGTTTTTGGTGTCTTGAAACTATTTTCTCTAGTGCATGCACAGTTTGAGAGTTTCTTTTTCTAGATGATTTATAGATGATAGTTTATCTTTGCAAAAAGAGGCCATAATGTTTGATTTGGATTTGTCTTGAAGTGAGAGATTTGTTAAAGATATCATTTACAGAGCAAGCTTTAAACTTTTTCATCGAACATACGATGTAAACGGCACCACATAGGAAAGCATGGCTTTTAAAGTAAAAATGATACTAGAGTTTTTAGAAGTTGAAAATACGAAGGTTGAAAATTTTTGCTTTCTTCTGTAACGATTTATATGCATGTAAAAAAAATTAATATAGTGTTCTTAGAAAGAGATATGAAAACGCACATCTTTAATTACATGAAAGGTGTTCCAGCAATCAACTTTTTCAGTATTAACCCCTAATATTTGGGGTAATGAAAAATTATTTCCTTGCAGAACAACATGCTTCAGAGGGGACGGTGAATGATGGGAAGCATCTTACAAGAAATTGGAGTTGGAAACATCCCATTTTGGGTGGACACTCTAAAGGTGGCCTTTTGTCAAGCAATGACTAGTAGATGGTAAATATCAATTCTAAGAAGATAATCTTTGGGAGAAGTTTTTTTCGGAGATAATTTAAAGTTATTCTTTTTCAGATTTATCCTGCATTTTTCATATTGGTACAGTAAAACAGTTTTATTATTTCTTGATACATATAAAAAAATGAACTATTTCTTTCTATTTCAGCATTGGAAAATGGTGGACGAACCACCTTGCTGGAATCTACCATAAGAATACAAAGGCCATCATGTTCTACAGTGTTCTCATATGGGTCCAGCTTGTGCAGATATAAACTTGCCAACTGCTTAGGCAATCTGTTGAGGCTCACAGCGGTGCAAAAAGGTGTGATAAAAATTGTCTATTTTTCATTTAAGTTACCCGTAGTATGTTGATTGAATAAATGCATTTGAATTACTTGATAATATTTTGTCCACAGGATTTGTTCGGAGAGTGCTTAGATTACACTTGCCAAATTTTTGGTCACTGGGTGGAAGCAGAAACATCTACAAGCAGAAGTTTTTTTAGTTTTATTGGAAACCATTCCCACAATTCAATTTTGCGGTATTCTTTATATACAAATATGTTTCCTTAGAATCAGCAGGTAAGAGATTTCTTACAGATGAGGCACTCTCTAGTTTTCAAGAATTTGACTATATAGTACTAAAATTAAGATATATGATAGGATCAGTGTAGACAGTTTCAAGTTGAATCAATAGTTGTAAGTAATAATTAGAGAAATGATTATAAACTGGCAATCTCATAAAAAATGCTGCTGAACAAAACCAATAAAATTAGCATAGTCATAAACTGATGGTGTTAGGCTTATCAACTTGTCCTTTTTCCCAGAAGAACTAGGAGGTTTTACACCGCAAGGTGGTTTCCTGATCTAGACATTTCTTTTGTGGTCCTTCCCACACCCTCACCCTATTTGGTTTGCGGTTACTTAAATACTGCTTTTGGGTAATTTTTCCTTGTTTTATTCCGGTCATGGTGAAAGCCATTTCTCTGTCCAATCTTTATTTTTTCTCTACATTTTTATCTTTTTTTAGCCTGTATCTGAATGTCTTTACTTCTTTGCTATCATTTTAGACTCCTGCAAGATGAAGTTGAAAACCACATAAAATGGTTTCCTAAAAGTAGCACATAAACTGCTCTAGATCAACAAATAAAATACTCTTAATAACACAATAACAAAAATTTAAGCAAAACAGTCTTTAAGAATACTGCAACAATAATAATGTAGTACATATAGATACACAAATACAACAGTTCTTGACTTTCCAAAAATATTAAAATTATGTTGGCTGTGGCATCTTTCTTGGAGGGTGGTCTGTGTGGACATCAAGTATGAAGCATGGGCGCATCTGAATATGACAGTTCATTTGGAAGACAGTATGAGAAGGGCAGATGAAAACAATCAATTTGCCAGTTTCAGTCCAAATAAAAACTGTGTTTTAAAATTTTTTTTTTTTTTTTTCTTTTTTTCCCCAAGGTGGTCTGGGAAGGTAATGAACCATTGATACCCCACAAAAAAGGTCAGGGGCCTCCATAGTTTTTTTTCAATTTCCTACTGCATTGGATATTATCAATATAGTATTTATAGATAAATGTCAATTTTTTTTTAAAACGTAATGCTCAAATTAATAATGAACATGTTTCAGGTCTTCACAATTATTATTTGCCTAAAAATGATTATTTCACTATTAGAGGCTAAAAATGCCCA
>BOPP01000186.1:2145558-2156733 GCA_017312745.1 Gryllus bimaculatus
ACACAATATAAAGGTGTTGAAAGAAGCTCGTGATATAAAAAATCTATTACAAAATTACTCGTCCCCAGAATATTTAATTATGGTTATTTCTTATTATTGCTGCAATTGAATGTGGGAGAAATGGTTCAAGAGAGGACGACGATAACAAATGGAGATGATAGAGTGGTTGATAGAGGGGGTATTCACTGCGCGTTCGTTACTTCGTCTAAATATTTACGCCCATCGCAATTGCATTTGCGCTACGCGTCCGACGCCGGCTACCGCACGACCTCAACGCGTATTCTAAAAACTAAATCGTAAAATGTTTCTTTTGTAAACTACATTTTGATATGGTACAAGTACTGTTGTACCATTCGCTGTTGCCACTTGGTTTATGTTCCTCAAGATATTCGATCTCCATTCTTGTTACCTATTCTTTTAGCTTTCGAACGAAAATGTTACGAATTCATTTTGAGAATAGGGACCCATGACTTATTCGCTGCTTAAATCTAATTTGTAAAGAAATGCTTCCCTTCTTCTTCGGTCCTATCTTCCATATACGGAAGTTAGGTGACACATAACGGGTTTTCTTGGGATAAATTATTCAGGGTGGTTTCCCGTTACCTTCCCTGATATGATGATGATGATGATGACTAGGGGGGGTGACAAGGACGGAACACAATACAACCATGCCCGAGGCGGGACTCGAACCCGCGATCTTTCGGTACGAGATCGCTAGGCACTACTGCTCAGCGATCTCGGCTACCGGATGGCACACATGCTTCCCTACATAACAAGTAAATTAGATTATACCGTCCATATTTTTTTCTTCTCATATAGTAATGTATATGTGCGTGTGTATGTGTGGTATATGTGCGTATTATGTGTGTAATATGTGCTGTGTGTATGTGTGGTATATGTGGCGTGTGTATGTGTATGTGCGTGGTGTTGTGTATGTGCGTGTGTATGTGTGTGCGTGTGTTATGTGTAATTGTGCGTGTGTATGTGTGTATATGTGACGTGTTGTAGGTGTGTATATTGTGGTGTGGGTATGTGGCGGTGTGTATGTGCGTGTGTATGTGGCGTGTGTATGTGCGTGTGTAATTGTGCGTGTGTATGTGCGTGTGTATGTGGCGTGTGGTATGTGCGTGTGTATGTGTGTTGGTCTGGTGTGTGTCTGTGCGCTGTGTATGTGTGTATGTGCGTGTGTATGTGTGTATATGTGCGTGGTTGTATGTGTGTATAGTGCGTGTGTATGTGTGTATATGTGCGTGTGTAATGTGTAGTGCGTGTGGTAGGTGGTATGTGCGTGTGTATGTGTGTGTCTGTGGCGTGTGTATGTGTGTGTCTGTGCGTGTGTATGTGTGTGCTGTGCGTGTGTATGTGTGTGGTCTGTGCGTGTGTCTGTGCGTGTGTATGTGTGTGGGTGTATGGTGTGTGTCTGTGCGTGTGTATGTGTGTGTCCTGCGTGTGTATGTGTGTGTCTGCGTGTGTATGTGTGTGTCGCGTGTGTATGTGTGTGGTCTGCGTGTGTATGTGTGTGTCTGCGTGTGTATGTGTTGTCTGCGTGTGTATGTGGTGTGGTCTGGCGTGTGGGTATGGTGTGTGTCTGCGTGTGTATGTGTGTGGTCTGCGTGTGGTTATGGTGTGTCTGCGTGTGTATGCTTGTGGTGTCTGCGTGTGTATGTGTGTGTCCTGCGTGTGTAGTGTGTGTATGTGTAATGTGTATGTGTTGTGTATGTGTGGTGTGTGTAATGGTGTAGTGAGTGTGTGTAAATGTGTATGAGTGTGTGTATGGTGTATTGGTGTGTAAATGTTGTATTGTGCTGTGTGTATGTATGTGTGTGTGTATGTGTATCGTGTGGGTATGTGTGGTGTATGTGTGTATGGATGTAATGTGTGTAGGTATGTGTGTATGTGTGTAGGTATGTGTGTATAGTGTGTAGGTATGTGTGTATGTGTATGGTATGTGTGTATGTGTGGTAGGTATTGTGTATTGTGTTGTTAAGGTATGTGGTGTATGTGTGTAGGTATGTGTGTTATGTGTGTAGGTATGGTGGTAGTGTGTGGGTATGTGTGTGTATGTGTGTGATGTGTGGTGTGTATTGTGTGTGTGGTGTATGTTTGTGTGTATGTGTGTATGTGTGTGTAATTGTAATGTGTGTGTATGTGTGTGTCGTTGTCGTGTGGTATGTTGTGTTGTGTCTGGTGGTGTATGTGTGTGTGTATGTTGTGTGTATGTGTGTGTGTATGTGTGTGTGTGATGTGTGTGGTATGTGTGTGTGTATGTGTGTGTGTATGTGTGGTGTATAGTGTATGTATGTGTGTGTGTATGTGGGTGTGATCCCTCCACGGTACTCAGAGGGGGCAGATGGGACTAAGTGAATGGAAGAACAGTAAGCCTCTCCGGTAACTTGGCATTTGCTTTAAAACAGTTTGGAGATGTTTTTTTAACAAAAACTGGGGTTCAAGCGCTATTAATAAATTCGATATTTGAAGCTTTTTTTCAGCAGCAAATTTTTTGAGATTTTCAAAAAAGGCTTCATTTAAGTCATTTTCAGTACATTACTCACAAATAACAACAAGTGTGGTGCGAATTGCTGGAAATGTGCGTATCACCGGCTTGATAGATCTTCAAAAAATTTACCATTTGTGTATTTTTGAAAAAAACTAAAGATGCACCGAAATAACTTTGTCATATTAAAAGTGTGCAATTACCACTAACCGTTTTGACATGTTTGAAGGAAACATTTGGAGGCAGTTTTTTGAGAAAATGACGTTGTTAGAAACCTTTTCTATCAGAAGTGTCAGAATTTTATATTTCGAAAGAAGACGTTTTCCAATGTCCACGATGTGATGGTGGTGGCATATTTGTAATTTGATCTTAATGATACCTGAAACCATTTAAAAAACGTTTTCTACATTTATAACTTACAATCTCTGACATTCAACTCTGAGGGCTCAAGCGCAGAGTAATATAGCCGAAGAAAAAGTTTGAGGAGCAAACAAGCCGCCTGGAGAAAACTACCTTTTGAAGTCGAACACACCTCATCTGTACTTTTTCTTAAACTAAAGGCAAGATGTGCACGGAGCGGTTGTATCGTTTTTCGCTTGTTGACCTAACAGTGATCCTCTGAAACAAAATAACGGCACAGTTTACGTATTCGGCGACCACCATCTACGCCCCGCTTACTTCACCACGAAGTACAATGCAGCAGAGCCACTCCACACCGTCGCGATGCTCGTCGATCTAGAATTTCGCTCCACTTACAGCGGAAATGGCAGTGGTTTTCGCCTAGACAGTTAATACTCTTTCGTAGAAGAACGCACTTTCCTGGAAACATTAAAAGGCTTTTTGGCGGGAAGGGACACAGGAGCGTGGGGGGAGTTGTTTCACGGCCCGCCCAGAGACAATCCGGGCCCGGGGAAAGGATGGCGTAGGGCTCCTTAACAACAACGTCCCTTGGACATTACACATACATTTGGGTATATTATTTATTCTCTCACAATCGATATTGATTCCATATATATACATACTATACACATACCAGAGATTTATTCTTCAGCACTTCAACTTGTTCCCAATATCTCTTAGTCCGCTCTTCTGACTTCACGGGTGTCTCTCAGAATGTAAAATAATACACGCGTGCTCTAAGAATTTGAAATATATTAACCTGGCAAAATTGAAGAAAGATAAGCTATGAATAAAAATTAAATGAATTAAATTAAATAAATGATACTAAAAAGTATACGGATGCTTTGACTTCATTATTTCCCGTGAGATTCATGGACGCCGCGAGCGATATATCCGGCTGCAACCCTCTCTCTCACTCGAGACCTGGGAGATGCTACCGGTTTCAACTCGCTCCCGGTGCACGTATGCTCGCCAAGTGTCGCAGGTTTTGGCTATTTTAGCGCAAATTTGGGCGTCTTTTTTACGTGTGCATGGCGACGAAATATTATTTTTGCGAATTTTTGGCTACTTCAATTTTTGACTACGGCTATGCAAAATTAAGAAAGCAGGTTTCTTTTTCTTAAAAATGTGTAGTCCAAATATCCACATAGTTGGCAATTTATTACTAATTTTATTAAGTTTTTTCTTGTAATTTTATTAAGCAAGGTTCAATTGTTATTTGAAAGTTTAATTTGGTTTTCAGCGTTCTGATTATACAATTGAGTTATATTTGCCAATCTTCTTTGTCCCTTACGAAGGCCCGCTCGCCTCGACTGTGGCTGCCGGGCTGTTCGAAGGAAGTCTTTGCTATCTACCACCTTATAGTTTCGACGGTAAATCGGACCTCTCTGGGTTTTTATCACCAGTAAAATGTTTCCCGTCTCGACATGAAATTTAAATGGACATTTACGCCCTACTTTAAATTTAGGCTGATAAAAATTTAAAAATAAAAAAAAACAACAAAACACGGAAATATTCTCACACAAACTGTAGGATTCATCCCCAACGAGTCTTGATAGTAGCGGCCATGCGGCTGCCCCAACACATCTTCGTGATGTGTGTTCAGGATGCTACTGCGGCGATGGCATTCCATCGAGGTGGCTGGGAATGCACCAGGCAGCACAACTCAATTGGCAGGCCCACAGAACAGGGAGCGACTTGTCTGACGGCCCCGCATTTTGTTCGTCAAAAGAAATACGAGTAAAAATGTATTCCTCTGTAATACCCAAATTACGCTGCCAGTTATTACTGATGCATATGCGAAATGATTCTGTTTTATTAATGGGAACGGATGGATTTTTTTTGTCTGAAATGAAGGGACCCCGTGAATGACTGCTCCGGCGCCCAGATTGTTCTCTGGGCGCGCCCTGCACGCGGAAGTATTCCTTGGCAGGCTCCAGTGACGGGTTCCCAAGTGCGGTCCTCAGGGGTACATTTGCCCTCAAAACCACATGAACAACGTTACGGAGACCGGACTGGATCAGGCCGAGGTCGTCTAAGACTGAAGAGGCCTGCTTACCCTCGTACCTGAGGGTACGGGTTCGTATCCCGCAGAGGCATGGATGTTTACATTTCCATATACTTTTACCGTTCCTCCCAAAGTTACTAATAGTGGTCGCTAATGAACTTAGTATTTGAAAAGAGACCTTAAGCCCAAGTTTTGAAAGAACGTTTCGGTACCGGAAAGCGGCCAGATACTCAAAATGACCTTAGGATGCTCAATCGAGAGACGTTGTAGTCCGAATGGCAACGGCCAATGTTTGTAATAAAAAATAATAATGCATGATAGATTGCCCTGAGCCCGTGTCTCTTATTTAATGGCCCACGGTCGCGCCTCACCGAAGAGCGCACACGTATATTGACCCCGGGCGCCCAATCGTGCAACGCATCTCACGCAGCATCCTGGGCAGCCGCGACAACCCCCGTTCGCAATGGCCGGTAGAAGTTAGATTGTTGCATCTGGCAGCAAACCGCTTGCTTCAGACGCGCCGCGGTGCGGCCGTGCAGCTCGCATAAACCAGGACTTCCCCCTTACGAGAGAGGTTCAATGCGGGATGAGGTACACGCTCTTCGGCCCGACTGCATTCCTAACGGGGCATCTGTTTTCGTGTCTCTCTCGTCAGCGTGCAACACCTTTGGGAGAGGATGTCTGTCGAGGGCCAGTGGCGCGATTAGGGAGGAGGGCCATGGGTCAATGCCCTTCTCCGCGCAGGGCTAGAGTTTTCGTTTGTTACCTCTTTTATTCGTCACCAAATTGATTTAAATATTTATTAATGTTAGATTTATGTAAATTATTTATAAAAAAATAATATTGTTAGTAATCATACATACTCCCTACAAAAATAATATACAATATAAAAACATATTTATCGCGGGAGTCGACGGATCGCGGAATCGAGTCCCGTCTCGGGGATGATCGCGATCCTCCAGTCCTAACAGATCCGCATTACTGGCTTAATGATCTCGGGCCATGCGGACGGGCAAGGCGATGCTTTTCTGTTTGGCAGGCCAATCACCCTCGAATTCTGTTACAAATATTTATCACACAACAAACTTGGGAATATCTTATTTCACACTCTCTTTGAAAGATTGATAGGTATCACCACAATGGCGACAATCAGTCAGATTATTGGCGATTATATTTGTAATGAAGATAGTGATAAAGTACCTTTTCCCAGTCTCGCGCTTCCGGAGCGCATCTGCCTGGCCGTCGCGCCGCGTCGGCCTGTCGCCCAAGGTGGGCGTAACTGACTGCGGCGCGGCGGCGCTATTTGCCGCCAACCTGCCGCGCAAGGACACTGGAAATACTACGCCGTCACGTGCGACCCGGGCCAAATTTAGGAACTGCGGGCTTCACTAGCTCAAAAATGTGTTATGAGCTTCTCCTTTGCATAAACCAGTCTTCCAGATTTACTAATTACAAAACATTAAATATCCGACGCATTGGTATTGTCATGCACGATCATATATCAATCTTTTTGGAAAACAATTGCTTAAATTTTTAAATACTGCAAACATTTTTTAATATACCTAACTGATATAGCGATTTTTTCATAGACACAAACACATTTTAGGCACTTTTTTGCAAAAATAATACGATTTTTTTTCGTGGACGCGGGGGAGCTCCCAGGATGGGGCTTCTAACCAACCGGGCTAATTTTCGCTTATGGGGTAAATTCTGTCCTACGTGGTGGGCGTGATGGAAGCCTGGCGCATAGTGGATTGAAATTACATCAAAAAGCCTGCGATTTTTTACTGTGATTTGCGGTGCAAACATTTTTCCAACAAAAAATGCAAAGAAAGGGAAGAAGAAGAAGAAGAAAACAGAAACGCATTATAAACAAGAAGGAAAATAAAACAAAGTAAATGTTATATCCCCCGTTTCGGTTCAGCTTTGTCCAAAGTTTCGATTGCTTTCGCACGGCTTCTTTTCACAATACGATTTGTATTTTTTTGAGGATTTTTATGGTAACGTACATGAAGCCTCAACATTTTCCTAAATAATGCTCAATTTTTTGATCAACTCTTGGTCGCTCTGGTAGGCCGTAAGGACACTTAAGACAAATGGTGGATGTCACGTTTTCGGTGAATCCCCTGATCTTTCGGAAATTTGCTTTAAGTTGAAACCTTTTCTCGGGGTCTTTCTATTACTACAATATTTGAAGGATAGATATTTTTTCTACATTAACTTTTGTTCTTTAAAGATATCTAAATAAATAAATAGATAATATCTTGAAATAAGGATTACGTACAATGCTTCGAAAATATAAGAATTTCGCATAATTTTCAGTGAAATGCTGGCAATTAAGTAAATTTTTAAACACATTTTTTTCCTTCAAAACTTTCTCATTCTTCCCTGTAAAATTTTCTCTTTGTGCATATCAAGGGACCGGTAAAAATATCCAGTGCAGTGCTGGGTACGGGTCGCATCATGTGACATCTAGCGGCACCACCGAGAAAGACGCAAATGCAGAGGCGTGAAAGTAGGACCTCGAGTGCAGAGTTGGAAAAATCGCAGTGTTGTTCTCATTTCCTGTAAACCTCTGCTGGTATTTCGAAAATTGCAACAGTTTACAATTCTTGAACCAATTACAAAATACAGAATACAAACTTGGAAAGTGGAAGAGCGCGAAGTTACTTACTGGGCTCAGAAGCGAAACCAGGAGCCATCTCGCCTTTGGCCTCAAGGGGACCAAGGAAAACTCAACACAATACCTGAAAATCGAGAGGGTCATTGAACCTAGAATTTATACAACAATTACTTGTTACAGATAGTTAGATTTATACAGTAGATAATTATTTTTAGTAGCAAATAATTGAAACATTTCCAGATTTGTACAGTTTCATGTTTAAAGTAAAAGTAAAATTTCTTGTTATTGTCATTTTAAACTGCTACTATTTACTACTAATAAACAATACAATAATAATAATACATGATATCAATATGGAAGAAACTACAATACACAATAAATAACACAATAATTAACAATGATTAATTACATTCTGTGTTCCAATCTTGAAATGCGTGAGAAGGTGGGCAGGTTTTGCCAGGTTTTTTTCTATTTGTACACCTAGTCGCTACTGCACGCACATAATGCATCTAGCAATCCAGAGTGAAGGGAAACACAAATTTTTTTGTCAAGTCTCCTCTATATCACAGGACAACAATAATGCCACGTTACCTATTTTCTTTGCTCAGCCTTTCAAAACAGTCACAATAAAAGAAAAGTCAATTTAGGATAAATAAAATTTTATTTATTTAATATTTTTCAGGGTTAAGTATTGGTGATTTGAATATTCAATATCACACTGTAATCATGTTTAAGCAGGAAAGATTTCAATTACTTATAAATGTATGAGCTTGTGTTTAGGTCTTTAATATCATTATCCAGTTTGTTTGTGAGTGTTATGACCTTTATGAGTGGTACTTTTTTTGATAAATGTGTAGTTTCAGAGTGGGGAATATGTTAGGTTATAAACTTTTGATAGTTGTATACATCAGAACACTATTTTAAATATGTACATACATCGTAGAGGAAGAATCGCTAGTTTATTGAATAAGGGTTTACAAACTCCAGTTTATGAGTGCTGGTCCATTGTTTGTCAGTATTCTTTTTCGGGTAATAAATGTGTGAGTGCTTCAGGGGCATTTCCCCAGAATATTATTCCATATTTTAGGTGTGCGTTCACATTTGCAAAATAGTGTTTGAATTGGTCTCAATGTTGGAGGGCTCGACCTGAGTGTGTTTTGGGCATGTAAGATTGGGTGGTTCTTGTTTAAGATATGAGATGTGAGCAATCCTTTTAAGGTTTTTCTTGGAATTGTTATAGACCAAGGAATGTAGTTTTTGAGATATCGTTTACAGAGTTATTATTTAGGCAAACACGTTAAGCGTTTTTTCTGTGTATTGGGGGTTAATGAAGTTAGTTGAGAGAATGCTTGCCAGTGTTTTTATGATGTGTTTTTGGTGTCTTGAAACTATTTTCTCTAGTGCATGCACAGTTTGAGAGTTTCTTTTTCTAGATGATTTATAGATGATAGTTTATCTTTGCAAAAAGAGGCCATAATGTTTGATTTGGATTTGTCTTGAAGTGAGAGATTTGTTAAAGATATCATTTACAGAGCAAGCTTTAAACTTTTTCATCGAACATACGATGTAAACGGCACCACATAGGAAAGCATGGCTTTTAAAGTAAAAATGATACTAGAGTTTTTAGAAGTTGAAAATACGAAGGTTGAAAATTTTTGCTTTCTTCTGTAACGATTTATATGCATGTAAAAAAAATTAATATAGTGTTCTTAGAAAGAGATATGAAAACGCACATCTTTAATTACATGAAAGGTGTTCCAGCAATCAACTTTTTCAGTATTAACCCCTAATATTTGGGGTAATGAAAAATTATTTCCTTGCAGAACAACATGCTTCAGAGGGGACGGTGAATGATGGGAAGCATCTTACAAGAAATTGGAGTTGGAAACATCCCATTTTGGGTGGACACTCTAAAGGTGGCCTTTTGTCAAGCAATGACTAGTAGATGGTAAATATCAATTCTAAGAAGATAATCTTTGGGAGAAGTTTTTTTCGGAGATAATTTAAAGTTATTCTTTTTCAGATTTATCCTGCATTTTTCATATTGGTACAGTAAAACAGTTTTATTATTTCTTGATACATATAAAAAAATGAACTATTTCTTTCTATTTCAGCATTGGAAAATGGTGGACGAACCACCTTGCTGGAATCTACCATAAGAATACAAAGGCCATCATGTTCTACAGTGTTCTCATATGGGTCCAGCTTGTGCAGATATAAACTTGCCAACTGCTTAGGCAATCTGTTGAGGCTCACAGCGGTGCAAAAAGGTGTGATAAAAATTGTCTATTTTTCATTTAAGTTACCCGTAGTATGTTGATTGAATAAATGCATTTGAATTACTTGATAATATTTTGTCCACAGGATTTGTTCGGAGAGTGCTTAGATTACACTTGCCAAATTTTTGGTCACTGGGTGGAAGCAGAAACATCTACAAGCAGAAGTTTTTTTAGTTTTATTGGAAACCATTCCCACAATTCAATTTTGCGGTATTCTTTATATACAAATATGTTTCCTTAGAATCAGCAGGTAAGAGATTTCTTACAGATGAGGCACTCTCTAGTTTTCAAGAATTTGACTATATAGTACTAAAATTAAGATATATGATAGGATCAGTGTAGACAGTTTCAAGTTGAATCAATAGTTGTAAGTAATAATTAGAGAAATGATTATAAACTGGCAATCTCATAAAAAATGCTGCTGAACAAAACCAATAAAATTAGCATAGTCATAAACTGATGGTGTTAGGCTTATCAACTTGTCCTTTTTCCCAGAAGAACTAGGAGGTTTTACACCGCAAGGTGGTTTCCTGATCTAGACATTTCTTTTGTGGTCCTTCCCACACCCTCACCCTATTTGGTTTGCGGTTACTTAAATACTGCTTTTGGGTAATTTTTCCTTGTTTTATTCCGGTCATGGTGAAAGCCATTTCTCTGTCCAATCTTTATTTTTTCTCTACATTTTTATCTTTTTTTAGCCTGTATCTGAATGTCTTTACTTCTTTGCTATCATTTTAGACTCCTGCAAGATGAAGTTGAAAACCACATAAAATGGTTTCCTAAAAGTAGCACATAAACTGCTCTAGATCAACAAATAAAATACTCTTAATAACACAATAACAAAAATTTAAGCAAAACAGTCTTTAAGAATACTGCAACAATAATAATGTAGTACATATAGATACACAAATACAACAGTTCTTGACTTTCCAAAAATATTAAAATTATGTTGGCTGTGGCATCTTTCTTGGAGGGTGGTCTGTGTGGACATCAAGTATGAAGCATGGGCGCATCTGAATATGACAGTTCATTTGGAAGACAGTATGAGAAGGGCAGATGAAAACAATCAATTTGCCAGTTTCAGTCCAAATAAAAACTGTGTTTTAAAATTTTTTTTTTTTTTTTTCTTTTTTTCCCCAAGGTGGTCTGGGAAGGTAATGAACCATTGATACCCCACAAAAAAGGTCAGGGGCCTCCATAGTTTTTTTTCAATTTCCTACTGCATTGGATATTATCAATATAGTATTTATAGATAAATGTCAATTTTTTTTTAAAACGTAATGCTCAAATTAATAATGAACATGTTTCAGGTCTTCACAATTATTATTTGCCTAAAAATGATTATTTCACTATTAGAGGCTAAAAATGCCCA
>BOPP01000186.1:2157392-2193148 GCA_017312745.1 Gryllus bimaculatus
GTATGTGTGTGTGTATGTGGGTGTGATCCTCTCCACGGGTACTCAGAGGGGGCAGATGGGACTACAGTGAATGGAAGAACAGTAAAGCCTCGCCGTAACTTGCAATTTCCTTTAAAAAGTTTGGAGATGTTTTTTAAAAAAAAACTGGGTTCAAGCGCTATTATAAATTCGATATTTGAAGCTTTTTTTCACAGCAAATTTTTGAGTTTTCAAAAAGCTTCATTTAAGTCATTTTCAGTACATTAACTCACAAATACAACAGTGTGTGCGAATTGCTGGAAATGTGCGTATCACCGGCTTGATAGATCTTTCAAAAAATTTACATTTGTGTAATTTTTGAAAAAAACTAAAGATGCACCGAAATTAACTTTGTCATATTAAAGTGTGCAATTACCACTAACCGTTTGACATGTTTGAAGGAAACATTTGGAGCAGTTTTTGAGAAAATGACGTTGTTAGAAAACGCTTTCTATCAGAGTGTCAGATTTTATTTCGAAGAAGACGTTTTCACATGTCACGATGTGATGGGTGCATATTTGTAATTTGATCTAATGATCCTGAACCATTTAAAAAACGTTTTCTACATTTATAACCTATCAATCTCTGACATTCAACTCTGAGGGTCCTTCAAGCGCAGGTAATATAAGCCGAAGAAAAGTTTGAGGAGCAAACAACCCCTGGAGAAAAACCTACCTTTTGAAGTCGAACACACTCTCATCTGTACTTTTTCTAAAGTAAAGCAAGGTGTGCACGGAGCGGTTGTATCGGTTTTCGCTTGTTGACTAACAGTGATCCTCTGAAACAAAATAACGGCACAGTTACGTATTCGCGACCCACCATCTACGCCCCGCTTACTTCACACACGTACATGCACGAGCACATCCACACCGCGCCGCGATGCTCGTCGATCTAGATTTCGCTCCACTTACAGCGGAAATGCAGTGTTTTCCCTAGACAGTAATTACTCTTTCGTAGAAGAACGCAACTTTCCTGAAACATTAAAAGCTTTTGCGAAGGGAACAGGAGCGTGGGGGAGTTGTTCACGCCCGCCCAGAGACAATCCGGGCCCGGGGAAAGGATGGCGTAGGGCTCCTTACAACAACGTCCTTGGGACATACACATACATTTGGGTATATTATTATTTCTTCTCACAATCGATTGTATTCATATATATACATACATACACATACACGAGATTTATTCTTCAGCACTCAACTGTTCCCAATATCTCTTAGTCCGCTCTTCTGACTTCACGGTGTCTCAGAATGTAAATAATACACGCGTGGCTCTAAGATTTGAAAATATATTAACCTGCAAAATTGAAGAAGATAAGCTATGATAAAAATTAAATGAATTAAATAAATAAATGATAATAAAAAGTATAGGATGCTTTGGACTTCATTATTTCCCGTGAGATTCATGGACCCGCGAGCGATATACCGGCTGCACCCTCTCTCCTCGAGACTGGAGATGCTACCGGGTTCAACTCGCTCCCGTGCACTCATCTCGCTCAGTGTCGCAGGTATTGGCTATTTGTAGCCAAATTTGCGTCTTTTTTACGTGTCATGGCGACGGAAATTTATTTTTGGCGAATTTTTGGCTACTCAATTTTTGACTACCCTATGAAAATTAAGAAAGCAGGTATTCTTTTCTTAAAAATGTGTAGTCAAATATCCACATAGTTGCAATTTATTATAATTTTATTAAGTTATTTTCTTGTATTTTATTAAGCAAGGTTCAATTGTTATTTGAAAAGTTTAATTTGTTTCAGCGTTCTGATTATAAATTGAGTATATTTGCAATCTTCTTGTCCTTACGAAGGCCGGTCGCCTCGACTGTGGCTGCCGGGCTGTTCGAAGGAGGTCTTTGCTATCTACACCTTATAGTTCGACGGGTAAATCGGACCTCTGGGTTTTATCAACCAGTAAAATGTTTCCCGTACTCGACATGAAATTTAATACATTTACGCCCATACTTTAAATTTAGGCTGATAAAAATTTAAAAATAAAAAAAATACAACAAAACATGGAAATATCTCTCCCACAAATGTAGGATTCATCCCCAACGATGTCTTGATAGTACGGCCATGCGGCCTCCCCACCACTCTTCGT
This sequence comes from Gryllus bimaculatus, assembly GCA_017312745.1. Taxonomy (NCBI): domain Eukaryota; kingdom Metazoa; phylum Arthropoda; class Insecta; order Orthoptera; family Gryllidae; genus Gryllus; species Gryllus bimaculatus. Next base: position 2,159,504 of record BOPP01000186.1, read on the forward strand.
GATGTTGTTCAGATGCTACTGCGGCGATGGCATTTATCGGTGCTGGGAATGCACCAGGCAGCACAACTCATTGGCAGGCGCACAGGAACAGGGACGACTTGTCTGAGGCCCCGCATTTTGTTTCGTTCAAAAGAAATACGAGTAAAAATGTATTCCTCTGTAATACAAAATTAACGCTGCCAGTTATTACTGATGCATATGAGAAATGAATTCTGTTTATTAATTGGGAAGGATGGATTTTTTTTGTCTGAAATGAGGGACCCCGTGAATGAACTGCTCCAGGCCCCAGATTTTCTCTGGGCGCCCCTGCACCGGAGTAGTCTTGGAGCTCCAGTGACGGGTCTCCAAGTGCGTCCTCAGGGGGTACATTTGCCCCTCAAAACGCACAGAACAACGTTACGGAGACCGGACTGGATAGCCGAGGTCGCTAAGACTGAAGAGGCCTAGCTGCCTCGTACCTGAAGGGTCACGGGTTCGTATCCCGCACGAGGCATGGATGTTTACATTTCATATACTTTTACCGTTCCTCCCAAAGTTACTAATAGTGGTCGCTAAATGAACTTAGTATTTGAAAAGAGACCTTAAGCAAGTTTTTGAAAGAACGTTTCGGTACCGAAAGCGGCAGATACTCAAAATGACCTTAGGATGCTCAATCGAAGGAACGTTGTAGTCGAATGGCAACGGCAATGTTTGTAATAAAAAATAATAATCATGATAATGCCCCTGAGCCCGTGTCTCTTATTTAATGGCCCACGGTTCCGCCTCACCCGAGAGCGCACACGTGACCCCGGCGCCCAATCGTGCACGCATCTCACGCAGCATCCTGGGCACCCGCGAACAACCCCCGTTCGCAATGCCGTAGAAGTTAGATGTTGCCATCTGGCAGCAAACGCTTGCTTCAGACGCGCCCGCGGTCGCGGCCGCAGCTCGCATACCAGGCACTTCCCCCTTACGAGAGAGGTCAATCCGGGGTGAGGTACACGCTCTTCGCCCGAACTCGATTCCTACGCGGGCATCTGTTCTGTGTCTCTCTCGTCACGTGCACACCTTTGGGAGAGAGGTCTGGTCGAGGGCCAGTGGCGGATTTAGGAGGAGGGGCCATGGGGTCAATGCCCTTCCCCCAGGGCTAGAGTTTTCGTTTGTTACCCTCTTTTATTCGTCACAATTGATTTAAATATTTATTAATGTTAGATTTATGTAATTATTTTAAAAAAAATAATATTGTATAGTATCATACATACTCTACAAAAATAATATACAATATAATAACACATATTTATCGCGGGATCGCGGATCGCGGGATCGAGTCCCGTCTCGGGGATGATCGCGATCATCCAGTCCGAGATCGCATTACTGCCTTAATGATCTCGGCCATGCGGACGGGCAAGGCGATGCTTTTCTGTCTTGCAGGCCAATCCACCCTCGAAATTCTGTTACAATATTTATACACACACAAACTTGATAATTTATTTCAACACTCTCTTTGAAAGATATGATAGGTATCACCACAATGGCGACATCAGTCAGATTATTGGCGATATATTGTAATGAAGATAGTGATAAAGTACCTTTTCCCAGCTCTCGCGGCTCCGAGCGCCATCTGCTGGCCGTCGCGCCGCGTCGGCTGTCGCCCAGGTGGGCGTAACTGACCTGCGGCGCGGCGGCGCTATTTGCCGCCACCGCCGCCGCAGGACGGAAATACTACGCCTCACGTGCGACCAGGGCCAAATTTAGGAACTGCGGGCTTCACTAGCTCAAAAATGTGTTAGGGCTTCTCCTTTGCAAAACCAGTCTTCCAGATTTACTAATCAAAACATTAAATATCGACCATTGGTATTGTCATCACATCATATATCAAAATCTTTTTGAAAACATTCTTTAATTTTTAAATACTGCAAACATTTTAATATACTAGACTGATATACGATTATTTTATAGACACAAACACATTTTAGCACTTTTTTCAAAAATATACGATATTTTTTTCGTGGACGCGGAGCTCCCAGGGATGGGGGCTTCTAACCAACCGCTAATTTCCCTTATGGGTAAATTCTGTCCTACGTGTGGGCGTGATGGAAGCCCTGCGCATAGTGGATTGAAATTACATCAAAAGCCTGCGATTTTTTACTGTGATTTGCGTGCAAACATTTTTCAACAGAAAATGCAAAGAAAGGGAAGAAGAAGAAGAAGAAAACAGAACAGCATTATACAGAAGAAAATAAAACAAAAGTAAATGTATATCTCCCGTTTTCGTTCAGCTTTGTCAAAGTTTCGATTTGCTTTCCACGCTTCTTTTCACAATAGATTTGTTATTTTTTGAGGATTTTTATGGTACTTTACATGAAGCCTCAACATTTTCTAAATAATGCTCAATTTTTTGATCAAACTTTGTCTTCTGGTAGCGTAAAGGACACTTAAGAAAATGGTGGATGTCACGTTTTCGGTGAATCCCTGATCTTTCGGAAATTGCTTAAGTTGAAACCTTTCTCGGCGTCTTTCTATTACTACAATATTGAAGATAGATATTTTTTCCCTAATTAAATTTGTTCTTTAAAGATATCTAAATAAATAATAGATAAATATCTTGAAATAAGGATTACGTACAATGCTTCGAAAATATAAGAATTTTCGCATAATTTTCAGTGAAATGCTGGCAATTAGTAAATTTTTAAACCATTTTTTCCTCAAAACTTTCTCCATTCTTCCTGTAAATTTTCTCTTTGTGCATATCAAGGGACGGTAAAAAATATACAGCAGTGCTGGGTACGGTCGCGATCATGTGACATCTAGCGGCACAACCGAGAAAGACGCAAAATGCAGAGGCGTGAAGTAGGACCTCGAGGTGCAGAGTTGGAAAAATCGCAGTGTTGTCTCATTTCCTGTAAACTCTGTGTATTTTCGAAAATTGCAAAAAGTTAACATTCTGAAACAATTACAAAATAACAGATACAAACTTGAGTGGAGAGAGCGAAGTTACATTACTGCTCAGAAGCGAAACAAGGGAGCCATCTCAGCATTTGCTCAAGGGACCAAGGAAACTCAACACAATACCTGATCGAGATGGGGTCATTGACCTAGGAATTATACCACAATACTTGTTACAGATAGATTAAGATATTATACAGTAGATAATTATTTTTAGTAGCAAATAATTGAACATTTCAAGATTTGTACAGTTTCATGTTTAAAGTAAAAGTAAAATTTACTTGTTATTGTCATTTTACTGCTACTATTTACTACTAATAAAAACAATAAAATAATAATAATACATGATATCAATTATGGAAGAAACTACAATACACAATAAAATACACAATAATTAACAATATTATTACATTCTGTGTTCCAATCTTGAAATGGTGAGAAGGTGGCAGGTTTTGGCCAGGTTTTTTCTATTTGTACACCTAGTCCTACTGCAGCACATAATGCATCTAGCAAATCCAGAGTGAAGGAAACACAAATTTTGGTCAAGTCTCCTTCTATATCACAGGACACAATATGCCAGTTCTATTTTCTTTGCTTCAGCTCAAAACAGTCAACATGAAAAAGAAAGTCAAATAGGATAAATAAATTTTATTTATTTATATATTTTTCAGGTAAGTATTGTGATTTGAATATTCATTCACACTGTAGATCATGTTAAGCAGGAAAGATTTCAATTTACTTATAAATGTATGAGCTGTGTTTAGGTCTTTAATATCATCATTATCCAGTTTGTTGTGAAGTGTAATGACCTTTATGAGGGTACTTTTTTGATAAAGTGTAGTTTCAGAGTGGGGAATATGTAGGTTATACTTTTGATAGTTGTATACATCAGAACCACTATTTTAAATATGTACATACATCGTAGAGGAAGAATCCTTAGTTTATTGAATAAGGGTTTACAAGACTCCAGTTTATGAGTGCTGGTCATTGTTTGCAGTATTCTTTTTCGGGTAATAAATGTGTGAGTGCTTTCAGGGGCATTTCCCCAGAATATTATTCCATATTTTAGGTGTGAGTTCACATTTGCAAAATAGTGTTTGAATTGTCTCAATGTTGGAGCTCGACCTGAGTGTGTATTGGGCATAGTAAGATTTGGTGGGCTTCTTGTTAAGATATGAGATGTGAGCAATCCATTTTAGGTTTTCTTGAATTGTTATACCAAGGAATGTAGTTTCTTGAGATATCGTTACAGAGTTATTATTTATGAGCAAACACTGTTAAGAGTTTTTCTGTGTATTGGGGGTTAATGAAAGTTAGTTGAGAGAATGCCTTGCCAGTGTTTATGATGTGTTTGGTGTCTTGAAACTATTTTCCTAGTGCATGCAAAGTTTTGAGAGTTTCTTTTTCTAATGATTTATAGATGATAGATTTATTTTGCAAAAAGAGGAATTAATGTTTTGATTTGGATTTGTCTTGAAGTGAGAGATTTGTTAAAAGATATAATTTACAGGAGCAGCTTTAAACTTTTTTCATGAACATAGATGTAAACCACCACATGAGGAAAGCATGGCTTTAAAGTAAAAATGATACTAGAGTTTTTAGAAGTTGAAAAATACGAAGGTTGAAAATTTTGCTATCTTTCTGTTAACGATTTATATGCATGTAAAAAAAATTAATATAGTGTTCTTAGAAAGAGATATGAAAAGCACATCTTTAATACATGAAAGGTGTTTCCAGCAATCAACTTTCAGTATTACCCTCTATATTTGGTAATGAAAAATTATTTCTTGCAGAACCAACATGCTTCAGAGGGGACGTGAGATGATGGAGCATTTACAAGAAATTGGAGTTGGAAAACATCCCATTATTTGGGTGGGACACTCTAAAGGTGGCCTCTTTGTCAAGCAAATGATAGTAGATGGTAAATATCAATTTCTAAGAAGATAATCTTTGGAGAAGTTTTTCGAGATATTAAGTTATTCTTTTCAGATTTATCCTGCATTTTTCATATTGGTACAGTAACAGTTTTATTATTTCTTGATACATATAAAAAAATGAACTATTTCTTTCTAATTTTCAGCATTTGAAAATGGTGGAGAACCACTTGCTGGAATCTACCAGAATACAAAGGCCATCATGTTCTACAGTGTTCCTCATATGGGTTCAGCTTGTGCAGATATAAACTTGCCACTGCTTAGGCAATCTGTTGAGCTCACAGAGGTGCAAAAAGGTGTGATAAAAATTGTCTATTTTTCATTTAAGTTACCCGTAGTATGTGTATTGAATAAATGCATTTGAATTACTGATAATATTTTGTCAACAGATTGTCGAGAGGTGCTAGAGTTACACTCCAAATTTTTGTCACTGGTGGAACAGAAACATCTACAAGCAGAAGTTTTTAGTTTTATTGAAACCATTCCCACATTCATGCGTATTCTTTATATACAAATAGTTTCCTTAGAATCAGCAGGTAAGAGATTTCTTACAGATGAATGCACTCTCTAGTTTTCAGAATTTGACTATATAGTACTAAAATAAATATATGATAGGATCAGTGAGAGACAGTTTCAAGTTGAATAATAGTTGTAAGTAATAATTAGAGAAATGATTATAAACTGGCAATCTCATAAAAAATGCTGCTGAACAAAACCACATAAAATTAGCATAGTCATAAACTGCAGGTTGTTAGGCTTATCACTTGTCCTTTTTTCCCAGAAGACTAGGAGGTTTACACCGCAAGGTGTTCCTGATCTAGACATTTCTTTTGTGGTCTTCCCACATCCCCTCACCCTATTGGTTTGTACTTAAATACTGCTTTTGGTAATTTTTCTTGTTTTATTCCGTTAATGTGAAAGCCATTTTCTCTGTCCAATCTTTATTTTTTCTACTACATTTTTATCTTTAGCCTGTATCTGATGTCTTTACTTCTTTGCCTATCATTTAGACTCCTGCAAGATGAAGTTGAAAACCACATAAAATGGTTTTCCTAAAAGTAGCACATAAACTGCTCTAGAACAACAAATAAAATACTCTTAAATAACACAATAACAAAAAATTTAAGCAAAACAGTCTTTAAGAATACTGCAACAATATAATGTAGTACATATAGATACACAATACAACAGTTCTTGACTTTCCAAAAATATTAAAATATGTTGCTGTGCATCTTTCTTGGAGCCTTGCTGTTGTATGACATCAATGTATTGAAAGCAGTGGCGCACTGAATATGACAGTTCATTTGGGAAGCACAGTATGAGAATGGGCAGATGAAAACAATCAATATTTGCATGTTTCAGTCCAAATAAAAACTGTGTTTGTAAAAATTTTTTTTTTTTTATTTTTTTTTTCCCCAAGTGTCTGGGAATGTAATGAAACCATTGATACCCCCACAAAAAGGTCAGGGGCTCCATAGTTTTTTTCAATTTCTACATGCATTGGATATTATCAATATAGATATTTATAGATAAATGTCAATTTTTTTTTAACGTAATGCTCAAAATTAATAATGAACATGTTTCAGGTCTTCACAAATTATTATTGCCTAAAAATGATTATTTCACTATTAGAGGCTAAAAATGCCCAACAGTCCTGTAAAGTTCCAAAAAAACTTGTGTTTGGTGCAATTAACAATTGTGGAGAATAAACCTAAGAGTTGCTGGAACAAAAATCACTCAAGATGAAATCTGTATTAAATGAAAATCTCGGAATATCCTGGCTTCATGCTACTAGAAAAGAGGGAGAGACAATTAATGCTCTGTCATTTCTGACATTTTGTCTCTCACTGACTCATTCATGTCTAGAAAATTTCTGGTGATATCCTGTTTGTAAATTGAAAATTGTGTTATATTTTCTTGCTTAAATTATTAATAATAATAATGATAAGGTATGGATCTAAATTTGTAGATGCTGCTATTGGACAGTTGTTTGGAGCTCCACTAGATCATAGGAACATCTGTAAGCCAACAAATAGGTAGGTATGATAAAATAAATGTGTACTTTAATATAGCCAAATTTGGAGATCTACCTGGCAATATTTTTTTGCAATAATTGATAAATCAAATTATTTTTCTTATGAAGACCATTAAAAACAGTCCCCTTATTTCCAATAAATACATAATATTCAGGAAATTGCATAATTCACTTTTGTTTGTGTATTTTCTAACTCTGCATACTCACTGTTATTCTCTTTTACTTGTCCAAAATGTTTCATGACTATAATTAAATCATAATAACTAATAATTTAATTATGAACTCTTGAAACCTTTTTGTACTGGAGAAAAAAACAACTTTATTAAAAAAAAATTATTTACTAATTTCATGATGTGTGAATTTCCATCATTACTATAATTAAATTATTTGTTCTTGTTGAATTGCAGACAGTGCTTCCTGTACAAGGAACTCATAAATCTGATCCAAAAGCATCTATGAGGAAATGCCTAAGGAAGATGGAAAACTGGAATGTGATATAGTTAAGTGACAGAGAGTCCAACTCGAATCTAGAAATCTGCTATAGCTAGTTACCAACACAAGTTTCATATTGGAACAGTGTTCCATATGACTAGTGTATGCTTTGAGCTTCCTGAAGCAGCAGTTATTTAGTCAATATCAGAAGACTTCATTCTTAAATTTCTGTAGATTACAAGACTATATGGAAATTGAGATTGGCTGTTAAAGCTAGATAAAGAACGACTGAAATTATCATTTTATTTTGTCATGGATGCGTTTAAACTTTTAAGTTTAAAAAAGGCTCATTCTTTTTTTAATAAAAATTTCTGACTTTACTTCTCCAAAGAGTGAAGTCTACTGATCACCATGCTAAGCTAGGAAAGTAGGGTAGAAGTACAAAGGACATATCAATGCAACATAGTGATGTGAAGCTACATGTGAAGGAAGAGCAGGGTGAACGTTTAGTATCAGTATTTTCTATAATTATTTTTATAAAAGCTGTTCTATGTTCTGTACCCATGGGCATTAGAATGACACATTCCACACCTCTGTGAGTTAAATGTGGCTTGTTTCACTATAAACATTTTTACAAAAATAAACTGTCATAATGTTTTGTATGGCAAACTTTCTTCTATTGATGTATCGTAATTCTGAAATTAAAAAACAATTGATGCAGAAATTAACATGCATTGATAGAAATATGAGAATCTAGAAAATAAATTCCTTGTAGGAATTGCCTACTAGATAACTATAATCCCAATTATTCTGTTTTGTTCTTGTGAGAATCAAATCACTCAATCAATGGCTGACAAAAACAAATTGTATGTTATGTTCAAACAAGATACTAAATTAGTATTTCAGTTGTTTATGTAAATTTTCATTTTATTGATATACACAATGTCAAGAGGTATATGTGTATTTATTGTTTTCTTATGTACTTTATTCCTCAATACATTGAAATAAGTATTTACTTGTTGACAGCATGCTGAAAGAAGGGCAGTTAAAAGATAATTGTGCATTTTCCAGACAGGAAGTAATTTTTATAGGAATATAATTTCTACTATTTTTACTCCTGTGATTATGTTATAAAAATTAAAATCTCAAGGTATTTGCCATAAATTGCACTAGTTTGCCCAGAAAGAAAAATGTGTTATAATTTATATAAAATGATCAATAAAATCCAAATTTTAAAAAAATTGTTGCTTATATGCTTTGCAAACCATATCTTTCATTATTTGTGTATTCTATCATTTTCTGTGGCACAAATCAGTTTGTCTGATTACACACTGTATCAGTATGAAAATTGTCTGAGACAGGTTCCTTCATTTTAAAAGACAGTAAGTGAGATCTCCAGATTTATTTTATATCAAAGTAAATAACTTTATTTATTTGTTTATCAACTTGTAGGTTAGTCTGTTCTCTATCCCTTTCCCAATTTTTATGAAAGTTAGAAGAGCAGGAATTTGTTGGTATGTGCGTACTTATTTCTGCCCATTCAAAAAATGCATTCACTTTTTTGAGGTTGCTCAACTGTTACTCAAATGAATAGAAGGTGGATATTGAAAAATGAATATGAAAATTAATTTGTAATAAGTATTATTCAATAAACTTCAAATTATAAATTAATGTTAATATTAATCAAATAAGTTATATGTAAGTTTTTATTATTTATAAATATAATAAATGCAATAATTAAAAGACTTTTTGGGAAAGATATGACACAGAAAACCAAATTAAGAATACACAATAAGACTACCAAGTCAATGCTATTATATGGATCAGATAAACCTGGATTCTTCAACACAGAAAACAAACAAAGACTAGAATACGGGCAGATCCAGCTGATCATTTTGGAGAGTGCCATCATAGATTTTTGTTAAACAAAAACCATTTGTTATTATAGTGTATATTATTTTTTGTAGTATATATACAGTTCCACACAATGTTATTTTTTAAATAATTACATAATTCTAGCATGAATACATTTTTAAATCAATTTTGCCAAATAAAGGAAGGTAACAAATGAAATCTCTGGGCCTTTTGGGTGGGGGTGGGGGGGAATCCACCAGTGGACTAGTAACAGTTCAAATGATGTTCCTAAGACACTTTCTTGGCTATAATAGACTGGTTCAATTGCAAAATAAAGACATAAAGAAGAGATTGAAAACAACAAGTGTAACAGAGAACGTTAAAACGAACCAGAAAAAATGGCTGGAACATATTAAAACAATGAAAGAGGAAATATTCCCAAAGATTGTCCTAAAATATAAACCACTTTGACAGATGTAGGAAGACCAAGAAAGAAGTGGATCGTGCAGGGACACCTGGGAGACTCAAACATTTCAGGCCTCTTTCTTAACCAGAAACAGGCCCCCAGGCCTTTCATCCTGCAGTTCTTGATGATGATGATGATGATGATGATGATGATGATGGCGACGATGAATGTCTTTAAAAAAAAGTAGACCGTGTGAATTTTGTAATGTTCATTCCAAGGTGGGGGGTGAGAGTGTTACAAGAGGCTACAGTGAGATGGGGAGTGGGGAAGGAAAATCTTAATCCTCCATAGTTTTTCAATAGCTCTTTTAAAATTCAACATCTGGAAACTACTTTTTCAGCTGTCAAAAATGTTAATCATGTATTTTTAGGAGAAAGTTGTATTGTAGTAAATTTAATTGCATAACGAAAGACATGCACCAGTAGCGTTTGGGGGACCACCAAATTTAAATACTATCATTATAAGCTACCAAACACAACAAAGTATTAGCACATTTTCTTTTTAATATCTCAAATAATATGCTTGTCTTGTGTCTTGCATAAATAATATAACATTCTCATTGAACTATAGGTTCAACTCGATGAGCCCTTCTGAATAACTTGGAATGGTGAGAATAAGAGGGGCTCCAGGAATAATAGTGCCAACCCACTCTTTGAGAATTTGAAAATGAAAAGGTTTCAATGAATTCTGATAGTTCTATCTTCTCTCAAAAATTAGTGCATGCAAGATTAAAAATTAATTTTCAAACTACACATCTTTGTGTTTCTTCTGATCTTTGGTGTTAAATCTTAAAGCCATTAAGATAATAATCCCTATTGAGATCAAATACCTGAGAGATGTAATGTGTTCTTCAAGTGATATAAAATGTTAAATAATCTCTGACAATAGTGTGAAGGATTCAGATTAGATTATGAATTTGCCTGGTGTGAGTACGACGTTTCTGCGATAGTGCATGCACTACTACAAATTTAATTATATCACTTCCGTGCTTTCACACCTTACAACAGAAATAACATACTGAAACCAGAATGAAAAGCCAGTAAGTTAAAGCTACTTAATTTACCGTAGTAGAAAAAAAAAAAGAAAAAAAAATTAAATGAATTGCCAGAACTGCGTTTAAATATTTGTTTACAAGAACATTGTTTGGATTGTACAATTGAAGTTAATTTCCTTTGGAAATTTGAAGTATTTTTTATAAGAGAATAATAATAAAAAATAAGGAAAAACAAAGGATAAGAGTAAGACATAAAAAGTAAAACATTACATAGGCCTAGTGCAGAAAATGTGAAGAGAGGATGTTCAAGACCCGTTTTTTTATTGGTCAAGATGCTACAAAATACTTACATCACTTGCTATTGATGCTCAAAAGCATATGATGGATTCCAGAAGAACATTACACGAGCCATTGTTTCATCTGAAAGAGCTAATCCTGAAAATGAAACTGAAGTAATTCTTGGGTTAAAATTCCAAAATAAACATGACATGTTCACTTTGTATCAAAGTTGTGTATCAAAATTCATGGATCAAAATCAAGTATCAAAATTGTGTATAATTGTGTAACTTCTATTAATAAACAGTGTATTAGAATTTTCATTGTGTTGTTAATTCTGGGCGAAGGAGGAGCTTACATATTTATTCTTCACCTCTTCACCTTAAAATATATATCCTTGCCTAAATACGAAAATGAATGTTCAAATCTATCGTAAAGAAATCTCTAAATTTTAGAGGAGATTTCACCGAGTTCAGAATATATTCCTCAATTAATCTGATTTATACATTATTTTCAGATTTCAAATGACGTTTTCTCAAAAGAATCTTGTGAATAGCTCGCTTTTCCCACAGCTCTTCATACATTTTGAGAAAGTATCAAAATGGCTCAAATGCTTAAAGTTTTGTCTCATGAATGTGTGGAAACATGTGAAGAAGTAATTTAGCAGGATTTAGCAGGAAATAAAGGAATGAGGATATTAATAGTTTGAGATCAAAATTCAGAAATAATAGTATGATGTAAAATTCCTGATTTCATGAAAGAATTCTTATGTAATAAGAAACTTTCTTGAGTAAAAATTATGTAACAATCATTCAGATATCACATTATATTGAAACTAAAATGGCAGTAACGATGGAACAAGTAACATTCACCATAAAAAGTAAACCAAAATTTAAAACAGACTACGTAATAATTGGTAATAACAAATAAATTATAGATCAAATTTAAAGAATCTTTCCTTTCATTATTGATTTTTTGACCTGAGATAATCCTGTTGGGCATACCGGTACGAGAGACAGAAGTCCGACCTCCTCGACCTTGACGTCTCCTTCCCCTCATCGTCCCTTCCAATCCTGGCCTGCGGAGTGAAGTGCATATCCGAACGCAGCCGCCAGTTGTCCAGTGGCGGGGGCTGCACTGGCCCGCTCCCCGTTGAGCAGCTCTCCCGCTCCGTCTCTCCGCAGTCTTGGAAACGCTGGTGACAGACGACCCAACAGCACGTGAGTAGTGCAGCTTGTGCTCCCAGCGGGGCAAAAGGTCTCGTAAGTTCTGAATGAAATACGCCAACGTTTCAAGTAAAAGGGAAAATGACGAGATCTATTATGTTGGGATGCGGTATACTGGTACGGACAATATAATTAAGTTCATAATACGCTGATCGGCAAATAGAAAATTATAGAATAGTAGGTTTAATATTGTTCAGTATCGCCGCATAAATTGACTTAATTCTTCAAATCCATGCTAGACTACTTACAATGTCAAAGTTTGTAATCATTTGTAGGTCTGGCGGGCCCATTAATCATAATTAACAAATTGATGGTAAATGGGAACGAATCTGATTTCTCAATTTTTGTAAATCATCACACGTTCTGCCTTTATGCGAATAATGGCAAGACTTTGAAGTTCTGCTACTGGTTGAAAGACAAGGCTAGAGCGTTCCTGCGAAAGCAATCGCGTCACATTTCAGTTGGGCGTGGGATGTTATATTTGGCCCATGAGAACCTTACAATTAATAAATAGTTGAGACCTCGAGGAAAATCGTAAAATTTTAATGAAATTACAAATGATGTAATAGAGGCAATGTGAAGCATGAATTCTATATGTTTTAATTACTTATTTTATACATTAACAACAGATTTCTTGCAATTCGAAATTGTAATTCTTGATGATGTTGAAGCCTGACAATTCATATTAGCATTTGAAATACTATTTTCCACCATAATGTTCATAGCTATTTGTTTGTTGTTTTCTACTGATCATTCCACATACCTTTCTGCAACAGAAGACTACTTCCATCCACCGTGCCTCTCTACAGCGTATCCATATCAGCACCTGTACTTGCTAGTAATGAAGCGGATGATCGCCGAAAACCATGTCCTGTAAATCTTTCAGGGTTCTGCAAACCAAGATACTTTGCTATTAGCTTCGGAATGCCTCCAAAAGTATTTATTCCAACAGGTTGGCAAGTACATTTTCCATTTTTGTAAAACACAAAGAAACGATCGTGCTTGACACTTTCAGGCCGAAAGCGAAAATATTTACGAAATGTTTCTAAACAGTTAAATTCTTTAATATTCCCTTCACTAATTACAAATTCTCTCGGAATTAAAGTCTTACCGTTTGGTAAATTAATTAAAATACATGTTTGTCTATCCTCTATATCACTTATTTTAAGATTCTTTAACACATCTCTACGGCAAGCGCCAAATATACCAATTATTAAGGTCACATTCATCAACAAATAATTATTATCGTCAGCTTTTATTAAAAAATTATGTATGTCTTCCTTTGAAAATATCTTTGACTTTTTTGTTTTATATCCTTCACTTTTTCTTTTTTAAAATGCTAACAACTGGGTAAACTTACTTATATCAATAAAGTACTCTTCAGCATAGAAAAGTGGGTCCAAAGACTACTCGGTTTTTCCTTTTCTAACTTGCCGGAAAAGTAAGCCATTACAACTTTTCTGATATGCAATGAACAGTTTTGTTTTCACACCAATCCTTAAAAATTTTATTTTTGAGAACTACAGCTGGTTATATATTCTCACTGTAAAATTCCAAACAGATGTTTGGAAGCATGACTTGACGACTACAGTTTTTGTAGCTATTTCTGTTGAGCAGATTCTTGAATCCGTAATAAAATTTAGTGTTGGCTCTTCTGAAGTTGAAATCAACTAACCATGGTAAATTTGCACTCAATGATTTTGCAGTGAAAGTTAATTCAAGTGTTAAAGGAGAAAAAACTTAACATTTAAATAATTTGGAATCCGCTTTGGGAGAGATAGATATTTCTATTGCCTATGAGGACACGAAAATTTTGTATTGCATTGCCAGCTATACCAGTAAGAAAGCGCTCGCAACATTAAGGAAAAGTAGTGTGCCTTACTTGCACAGATATATTGCAGGCTAAAGAAGAAATTGTGGCGGAGTTTGGAAGTGAGGAATAGTGTCTTATTACAAGCATTTGAATCGTGGAGGATTAAAACTTCCCTCTTGGATTATGATTTCTTTGTGTTGTGATAGGTACTAACTTTTTAATGTTCTGATAAGGACGTATGAACATGAATTCCCGCAATTAGAGAATCAGAGAAATGCGCTAATAATTATGAATACAGATGTGCCAAAATTCTGTCAAATATTTGATGTGTGTGTGGTGTTGAACTGGCAAATATAATTAAAACGTGTTAGTGTTAGCTAACATTTTCATTAACTACGAGAATGTATTATATGAAAAGAATACCTCAAGAGAACTTGGCAGAAAATGAGGAAATCAGAGGAGAAAAAGTGGGGAAAAAATGCAAGAGAAAGTTTCAAAACGCAAAGCACTAAAGCTCAGCAGCAAGTAAACACTTAGCAGGTGATATAAAATTATTTTTTCTTTAAATATGGTGCAGCTTAATAACAATTTTTAAATAATGTTAGTACTTTTGAAAAGTGTATTTAGTAGCCTGTGAAATCAGTGATGGTTTTAGCGAGGTTCTCTCAGAGGGTAAATCAGGTTATGTACCAAGATTTTTCACCAAAAATCACCACCTCTATCCAAATGTTTTTATTGGGAAATTGCGTCGTTCGTCTGTTTCCGCTTGCTAATGGTGTTCCCAGGTCTGGTTTTAATTCCCTCGTCGGGTTTACTGCATATACTTTTATTAAATTTTATATCGTATCATGCTATTATTTATTTTTTTGTATAATTATTGTTTTCAATGTTAAACATGTTGAATTTATTCATTGAATAACATTACTATTGGTTTTTAAATGTTTTCTATGAGGCATGGCAATGACCGTAGTAACCAACTTGCCCCAATGATATTATCATTGCTGCCATCTTGAATTCTGTATTATGGTCTGAGGTATTTTAATTGACCTTGCCTAACGTCTATTGCGCCGACCGGGGGTAGTAATCCTCCGTTAATTTTAGGTGGAGTAATCCTCTATTATTATCATCCAGCAACCTCTAGGGGCCGCTGGATAATAAAGTCACGTCAGTCGCAGTCAAGTCAGGGAATTGCCGATAGGTTGCGTCTTCACGCCCTGCGACATCCACCCATCGGCCAGAATTGGGAAGGAATGCGGAAGGGGTAAGGTTTAGGCTCTTCACTGGGGGTTGGACTAGCCCCTGTGAGACATGCAAACTCATTTTGTCGCAACAAATTTCACATGAGGTTCTGCGGGGATTCTACGGGAATCGAACCCGGAATCCCAGTGATGAAAGGCAAGCTTTTCGCAATTGAATTTACTAGGCGCTATAACAGCCCATAAGGCACTTAGCTCTGAGGAAATAGTTCCGGTATATCGTGATAGCAATTGTCTAATCAAAGGTCTTATTAAGGAAAGGCTTAATCAGTCATATCCGGGTTGAAAGTAGTGCAGTATCGCTCGAGTATTTGCTCCTGGAGTTGAGGTAGAGCTGTTTTACTAATTTATTTTTATCTCTCCGACTAGTAAGAAATGTTTGCATGACATAAAAGTAAGGTTACCATACTTTCATTATGAGAAAAGAGGATTTATTTTTACAAATGTGGCCTCTTCATATAAAATGTTTTAATATAATAATTTATTTTCTTAAAGACAAAATGCAACTGACAAAATAAATACTTCAATCATTGTCATCAGTTTCACAATCGCACAATATGCCTACTTCATTTTCATTGCTGTATTTTTCACTTTTATACAAGAATTTGGTAGATGAAATCTCCCTCAACGTTTTTTTTCTTTCAATAAGTAGTCATAGAAACTCCTACAGGTTGGATGCTTTAAGTTGTATTGAACACACGTTATACTTTAAATATATAGTAAACCTCCTGTGTGTGGATCACTATGCGTATTTGCTCCTGGATTTATAGTAGGAGAGAAAATGCTGTCTGTGTTAGCATTGTGTCTGGGGATTGCAAAGTAAATTTAGCCAATTTCAGCAGTTCAGAATAGCACATAAGACTTGGAGATTGAAATATTGATGATATTAACTGACGGTATTAACTTCAGAGTCAGCAAAGTAGTATTAACATCACAGAGCACAGAATCTATAACCAGCAATAGCATACAATAAGTTGTACCTGCTGATGGCAGCACTGCCATATTTCGTGGAGTAATACCGTGGACCGTGAATGTAATAGTTTGCTATGGATTTTGGTGGTTGTTAGAAGAGATAGTTGAAGTTAAATGTCTTTTAAATGTCATACAACGAAATGTTGAGATGTCGGGGACTCGAAAAAGTGCAGTATACTACGTACATCATACGTCTAGGTTGCATTTAAAAGTAGTTTACCTATTTCAATAAAAATGACATTTCGTTCTTTCGTGAAAGATCCACCCGGACAGATTTTTGTACTTCAAAAAGACGTCCTGAGAAAAGAGGTCGTATGGTAACCCTATACATCTTGTATAGCTAGATTGCAAGAAAAGTATTTATAAGCCCCCTTTTTTTAAGAAATATTTTCTAGCATAATTCTATGATTAGTTTCTTGCGAGTTTCATTAAGAGATGACGATGTAAACGACGCGGGTTCTTTCGAATTGAAGTTTATGGCCCATCTATTTACAAGCATTTAATGACAATTCATACGCATATATTCTTCATATAAGTACATATTCTCATCTGCTTATCAAACCACGGGCGTGAGCAGCCTAAAACAAAGAAGGAAAGAGGAACTGCGTTTCTGGTCCCCTCTTTCCTGTCTCCCACTCACTGCAAATACACCCCTTATTTGGTTCATTTTTGGCGAAAACTTTTTCTGACAATACGATGATGGAACCCGTACACTGCCGGACACGTAATCTCACGCCTTTGCTTGCACGCATTATGTTTATCATCGCATCAGTACAATAAAATGTTTTTCTGGCAATTTTTCTGGCTGTCTCTTCGTTTATGCAGCATTTGTGTTGGGCTGCTGTAATTGAAGTCTGAAATCTTCCTGTATTATTATTTTTTCTCCTCTCATTACGCCAATCTTGGATGAGAATATTTGGAAACTCGTATTGTTTCTCTTAGGAATATCGATTTTCAATTTTCTATTTTTTCGAGTTTGTGTGTGAGGTAGATCCATATCATTTCTACCAAACGTTGCTACACAGTACTTTGTGGGTACAAATAGTATCATAACATTTTCTACAGACAATTGACTGAGATACTTGTAATTGTTGCTATTCATCTATAGATGTGACGTGAAAATTGAGCTCCTTTATAGGATAATTGCTAGGTATTTAGGTTCTTATTTTGACTCCGATGCACGTTATATATTTTGTAATAAATTTATAGTGATGTGTTAACTGACCCTTCGGAATGACACGGTTTCAACTAACATATCATACGTTTCGGGTAAATTGATGTCAACGTTTAGATAACTCGTTTTTCAGTCATATCAGTATCTAAATTGCTTTTACAGTAGCTATTTGTCCTTGTATTTGCAGCACAGGTGATTTTTTTATTGTAGCGGAAGTCGGATATAACCTTTGGAACACTAATAAATTTCCTTAGAATTTGACTCTTGAACCCTGGTGCGATCATAAAGGATCATACTAATGAATTCTAAACAATTCTAAAGAATCGTACGTAGAAGTCGGTAACTTTAATTTCGGAGTTAGTGCTATCCGCAATGTAAAAACTGATATACCATAACACTACTTGCATTATTTCTATATAGTCTTCAATCTGTTGAAATAGTCATCAAATGTTATGTCATTTTTTGTAAGGATTTAATTGTCCTCAAATATTGATAAACTTGTTTGCTAGAATTTATCTATTCACATTATCAAAGGCGTTCAGAAGTCAACGAAGATTGAAATTAATTTCTTATACTGTTTATTTATGCTTTTTTTTCTCAGCTGCCACTGCCTCTGGTAAAACTTTTGAACTAATTGTTTAAATATTGAAATTCGACCATCAAAATTTGAAGTCAGCTCAGAAAACATAAAAAATATTTTTTTCTAATGAGGATGAACAAAGTGTAATATTTATATTTATAAATATTCTTGTATGTATTATAATTAATACATTGAAAAAGTGATTGTATCAAATTTTGTGTTTATATTTTATGAATGAATTTTATTTTACCACTTTGTAAAAATTGAACAGTTGAATAAGACAAATACATAATTTACACAATACATAAAAGATGCATACTAGATACACAATACATACATACAAGTATATAATATATGCTACATACTAAGCCTTTTCCTCTAATTATCGCATTGATCATTTCACCTGTGTCCTCTAATAACCACCTCACCTTATCCTGAATATTCCATCTTGCCCACATTCTTCCTTCCTAAAAAAAGACAATCTCTCTAAAATATATTCCCAATCTTCTTCATCCATCTCGCAGATCCGGAGTTTCCTCCCCTCGCTATTAAGGCAATATTTGCTTGCTCTCAATTCATTACCTCATCAATATCTTGCAATCGTAAGACTGTAATTTTTCTTACATTTACCTTTCAAGTATCTGGGAATATCATCCATCTGAATAATTTTATATAATTTATTAAGATTTGAAATCTTTACTTTTTCATTGTATTTCTGTAATAACTGATCTTTATCTCTTTGGATCAATTCATTACACCTTGACACCTCCTCCATGGAAAAACCTTTATCATTCCAAAAACTTTCCCTCTTCCAGTCAGATTTTTCAGTCTGTTTTTATCTATTTCCCAACAAACTTGCTTTAATAACTCATTGCCTCCTCTCCTAATCCTATTCTCAAACTTGTATGCCATTTTGCCCATGTCTATTCTCATTTTTTGCCTCTTTGTGTCTCACCTTACCATGTAACCAGGTGTTTAATATTCTATTTCTAGGATCCATCTTAAAAATCTTTAATGTCTTGCTTCTAGTTTACTCCTTTTCTTCCATCTCCAAATTTCTGCTCCCCACCTCAAAATTGAACCAACAATACTGTCATATATTCACACTCGCTTTGCCCAAAAATCCCTGCATCTTCTTTTAATTATTCCTCACACTTGTTTCACAGCCACAATCTCCTTATTACCTATTTCTGCAATGTGCTTTTTGTAGTTCCCTCCCTTGTTAAACCAAAACTCTGAATACTTATAGTCGTTCACCATTTCTAAAATAAGTCCTTTCCATTAAATTTTCTCACATGTACTCTTCCTTCTGTCTTTTTTAAACTCCATCACTTAGGTCGTATCCGCATTTAATTAAAGTTCTGAATTCTCTAGCATTTTTTCTAATCTCCCAATCTGATTTAAGTCCTTGACATTATCAACCAATAATACCACATCAGCAGTGTAAGATAAAGATAAAATTTTTAATTTGCCAATCAATAATCTACTATCCTGGCCCTTCCTTAACTTCTGTTCTAAACCAACCATATATAAATTGACAACAAGTCGACTTGTACGGGCAGCCCTGACTAACCCCTTTATTGATCCAGATCTTATTGCTAAATTTAGCATCTATAATGACTCTGCAACTCTTTCTTCGTATATTATCTTCAAGCAATTAATGATCTCAACAATTCCTAATTTCAAAATTAATCTCCACAACATTTTCCTATTCAGGTTGTCAAAAGGACCTCCTCCAGATCAATAATTACAGCACATAGGCTTCTCTTTTTAACTTTTATTTTCTTCTTCCTATAATGAAGTTCAATGTGTAAATATTGTCCATAAGATTTCCCATGCCAATTCTGAAACCTGTTTTATTACTTGGTAATAGTCCTTTTTCTTTTACCTCTCTTTCCAGTCTGAATCTTATAATACTTATCCACATTATATACAAGGATGCCATGGGTGTTATTCCTCTATAATTTTCTTCCAAATTTCTATTTCCTCTCTTGTTAACTGGGATAATTTCACCTTTTCATTCCTCTGGAATTCCTCCTTGCTCAATTATCATATTGAATAAGCTTTCAATAAGTCTTATCCCTTATTCCTTAGAATAAAAACCAAAATTCATTCGAAATAAAATCACGTCCTCCTACTTTGTCTTTAATCCTCTAATATTTTATCCTTTATCCTTTAATCTTAAACATAATCTGTCACAGTGCCCTCTCCTTTCCTTCCAAAAAATGTATAGTCCTTATCCGAATCTCCTTGCATATTTCCATTACCAGCCTTCCTCTTCCAAAAACGTCAATCTTTTACCTTCTCCGTTTTATCCACCACTTTATCCTTGGAACTTCTACATTCATCATAATTCCCCTCTTTTATCTACCCAACTCCCCCTACATCCTGTCCTTGAATTGAAATCTCCGCCAATTATAATTTTATTTGTTACTTTTCCTTGATTCCTCATCCATTCCATTATCTCATTTTGTTCCTTCATCTATATAGTACAAATCACCCATATACCACAATTTAATCTAATCCATCTGTCCTTACCTCCCATCACATCCTTTTAATTTCCCTTTCTTCTTCCTTGATAACTTTCTTTTCTCCAGTGATTATTCCCCAACAAGCTCTCCCTTTCTTACATTTCCTATTAGCAAATTGCATCTACCATTTAAAACTTTTTGGCAACATTCTAAACATTTCTCATCTCTCCTCTTTTCCTCAATCCAAGTTTCCACTAATACAACCATATATCATTTATTGATCTTCTCCCAAAAGTCCTAACCTTTATTTCTTAATTCTGCAACATTCCAGAATCCCATTTTAATATCCCCTTTTATTCCGTCTTGTCTACTTTATTACGAGTGTTATCTTTACTATCACTCACCTTGCCACCTCTCCCCGTCCTCCTCTCCTCTGTTTTTTCTCACTGCTTCAGTTCCACTATCCTATTCTCACAATTATTCCATCTACATCTTACATTATTTACCCATATATATTCGGTGCCATTCCTAACTATATTCCCTTTAGCTCTTTCTTCACCAGCAACATTGTTACGATAATCATCATTAACGTTCCTCTGATGTTAGATCAGCTCCTATCCATACCCTTCCTCCCCGCCCTTCCATTCCGTTCCCTTCAATTTTCCTTTGTTTCTGAAAATTTCTTTCTTTTACCAACATTATTCAACTTGGACTATTATAGCTCTATCTTTTCCAAATATTTTCATATCATAGTGTAGTGTTCATATTTTATGTTTGAATTAAATTTTTTTCTCTAGTAAATAGTCCATCATTGCAGTTCCTCTTTTTGCTGTCATCTTCGTTAAACTTTTGTCTTTTATTAGGGCTCTTCCGCGGAGCGCATCGTAGGTTTCATTTGCCTTTGGACAGTTACCTCAAAGTTTTTCTCTCTTTTGTGTCATTACATTGAATAATTCAGTCCGTGATTGTTACAAGCGGTAGAGATTATTTAAGTTGTTCGAAGCACAGGCCGTCTGATTCCAAAGCGTTCTTGTTGTCAATTCTCGTAAGTTTGGGCGTAGTAAGCACATTGTTTATCTTATTGGTCAGCCTGTTTCTAGTTTTTTCGTCCTTCGTGAGGAAAAAAAGTATTCTAATCCTGTACCGTAAAACGGCGATTATTCGTCAGAAACTCTTCTTGGTCCTATATGTAACACCTATATTTTAATGGAATTCGAGGCCGTGTAAGTTTGAAGCGGATGTTTTGGTTTTTGAGGGTACTTTACATCAAGCCTCAACATTTTCAAAATTTATTAAAAATGGCTCCAAATTTTTTATTCCACTTTGTCCTTGATTAGCGTAGAGAACGCTTAAGAGAATGGTTTAGGTCTCATTCTGAACTCCCTGATTTTTCGGAAATTGCATATTTAGTTATAACGCAAGGAAATATGTGCTGTTGTAGTATCTGTAGCTGATGTAGAAATATGAGCTATTCAGCATATTGATGTATGTTATAATATTCTGAGATAGATGCAGTTTTCTCTTGAGTTACAGAGGATTCAGTTCATTTTATTATTGATATATTAATAAAGATCTTATTAGTTACGTCAGAGGTTAAAAAGTTGGTGCTTCGTGCGGCTCTATTCTCATTTCTATTTCTACACGTTAGACGATGTCGAGTGCAGAGTGGTGACCACATTGGAGCGACACTTCTAAAATAAATTGGGTCATTGTTCAATGCTAGGAGAGGACATGATGAACGGTCTTTATTAAAACTAAATGCACGTACAAGTGTTTCTGAGAAGGTGCTGCAGCTTCGAAGCAGTGGTTCCGAAGAGCGCGGAGGCGCTTCGGTAAACAAACATCCCGGGCAAAGTTTAAAACCGAGAATAGCGTGCGCAGTAACGTGTAATTTTGGACGCTTTGAATCAGTTCTCTAGAATAAAAACTGATCGTCGGTCGCTGGTCTGACGATCTTTGGTATCTCCGAGAAAAGTTTTAGGATTCAGTTTTACGGGGCACTTAGTTTTTCCTCAAGAAGGTATTGTAAAACACGTGAAATGATACTATATTTCTCATATTTATGGATGTCATGTCCTGGTAATGACCTTGAAATATAATCTGAAATTTTTTGGTTTTATTGTAAAGTTAAGGAAAAGGAACTGCCATTTCAATTTTTTGTCATCAGAGCGCGTTACAAACGAAATTGAAAATGTCCAAGCATTTGAAATTGTATAACTTTTGATAAATCGAAGATAAAATGCAATTTTGAAACTCATATTTCGTTAACTCGTGTTACTGTTAAGTAAAAGACAGAGACGTGAGGCAATAAGTTTCTTGAAAATTAGCTAGTATTTTCTCGAAAACTATTCTCAATGAGAGGGAAAAAGTACAAATTCTTGCATGAAATTTAGCCAGCTTTCATGTTTGCCTGAATGTTTCACCGTATTGAAAGTAGTAAGCGTTTCATTTCGATGTTCAGGGTACGTAAAAGTTTTAATTTTCTTTTCTCATGTGATCTTCAGTAAAAAACTATAATTAGTATAATTTAGTGTATATAGTAGTGTTATTTATTATATATGAATTAATAGTAGTGTTGTTTTAGTAGTGCGACTTGCACAAATGGGACATTTTGGGGTTTCGATAACTTCCCCCCCCCCTTTAGAACTAGGGAAAAAGAACTCGGAAAAAACAGGACGATCCCGTACTTAAAGGGACGAGAGCCTATACGAACCCTAAAATATGCAGTGATGCTGAATGCTCGCCTCAGGGTTGTACACGTGTAGGCGTAAATTCCGTTCCGCCCGCATTTCGTTTTGTTGCATTTAGCAGTCTTCGCCTTGGTTCATCTGGTCCTGTTAATCGTGTGAAGTATGCCTCAAGATTTATGGATACAATTTGGAACAAATAATTTTTTAATGATAAATTGTGTTTTGCAGAAAAAAATTACGTGTAACTCTGACGCCACCATAACGACAAATTAAATTTTGCTGCTTTTTTCACATCGTAACTGGTTAGGCCCTAACATTTTCAGTATGAGACATTAGTATAGGAAAACGTTGACTGTTCCCATTTTTATAATATCATTAATCGTAAACATTCTTAATTAATTTGTTTCCATTTTTTTCAGTATGGGTTTTATCGCCAGAATACTACTGCTTGGAGCAGGACTCGTATTGGTAACTGCTGTAGCTATAGGGGGATTGTGGTACAAATTTTCCCAGCCTGCGCCACTACCTATATTGGATCTCCAGTACTGGGGTCCAGGAAAAGAAAAACCAGACATCACAACAATTAAACCGTTCAAAGTGAACGTTAGTAGCGAGGTAAGGCAATGTGTGTTCCTTTTCCCTGGCATATTAGATGCTCAAATAATATGTACTCAAGTAAATACTACTAGGTTTACCAGTTGAATTCAGTGAATAAAGCCTTTTCCAGTAAATTTTGAATTGTTTTTAATTAGATTGTCTATAAAAATTGAAAGGTTATCTTAACGTATGATTCGTCTTACTCTGTCATTCAAGAGATCACTTGCACATTGGATACTCTAGAGCAGATTTTTATAGGTTGTGCTTATTTAGACAAAAATGGTTAAAATTTCGTATTTTGTAACAGTGGTTCAGATTCATTTGAGCGATTATTATGCTTTGTCTCGAAGTAGTATTCAAATTACATCTAGTGTATGTTCCGATCGTTTATCAGAAATAGTATTAGAATTTGGGATTTTAAGCATCAAATAACTTTACAGCTAATAATTAAACGGGTTAGTTTAATCCCATTTGCAACATAAAAATATATTGATTACTTGCTGCACATTTCTCTAAAAGATTGTAATATAAAATGGTTAGAACTCTCTTACATGGCGTACTGTTCAGTTTTGGAATATTGAATTTTCTGTTTTCATACAACGTAACTGAAACTTCTTCCGAAATGTTATCAATTATGGAAGACCAATAATGCATACAAAATGATAAATATTAGCTAGTGTGAAAGAACAAAGAAAATTTTATAAAGGCAAAGTTGACTTGTGCTTGAGTTATTAGTGTGTCACTGAAATCCAATTTTGAAATCGAAAGATAATGGGGGATGAAAAATTGCAATGGTCTAATTAAAAAACTGAAGGGGGGTAAGAATATGAAACAAGCAAAAGTAAAAATTAATTCAGAAAATCTCAGCTTCCTCTGAAATAATTTCTTTAGATATGTGTAACTATCAAGCAGGTCTGGCAAATGAAGATACTCTGACTGGAGAAAACTAATGAAGTTGATTTTGAAGAGTGCGCAAGTACACGCCAGAAGAAGGTAATAAGCTGCACAGATCAATAACTTTGCAAAGTATGAGGAATGGTGTTGCACTGCGCACCCGCGCACAGTTGCAATAACAATGGCTGCTTTATCAGCCTCCTAGAAAGGATTTGAGATGGAAGAGAATAAATTAATAGGCATTCGGAAAGGGTCATGAAAGCCTTCGACCAAGAAGTCAGTGAGGGAGTGAAATCAATTGCATAATCTCGGAAGGCCGACAAGATGCAACTAAAATGTTGTTTAAAACTGGAAACTCAGGTCGACACTTACAACGTATAATACATTAATACTGGTGTTCAGTGAGCCCGTAGGAAGGTATATTTACCTTCTCAGATTTACGGTAACAATAAATGGTAACGATAAATAACCAGATATGATAGGACCAGATATTAATACTTGCAATTTGACTATATTCCACAAAATTGAACACTGGATTTAGTCAATACTGTGTATTTAATCTGGATAGTTTGTACTCGCTACACAAAAGAGCAGCAATGCTTTAATTGACTGCTAGATAACAATACGCCAAACAGTAGACGGAAATAATTAGTCCTTTCCTGTACTTTCTGTTGGGAAACATACGCGGTCTTTTGATAGTACGATGAAAGATCGTGCGATTAATCAAGTTTACGGCAATGAAACAAGAGGTTCTGAAGAAGGCCACAGCAAGATGGCCGAAACGTCAGTAACTGACCGAAACGCGGCTCATCCCGGACAGCCAAGAATGCATTGACTCCGGCCGCGGAAGCCTACAAACACATGTAATGAACCTCTACGGGGAGTGTATGTTTAAATCCACCAGAAGATTCAGACAACTGAGAATTGTTCGCGCTAAGAGGCTCTGTCAACTCGCCTTCCTTTTACGTTGCGGTGATTGTAAAGTCCTTCCCCAATTTCTCAATATTTCCCATCACATCAAGACCAGAGCGGCTCAACGGATCCTGAGGCGTACCTGCGAACAGCTACTACGGGAGCGCATCCATCATACATGATCGGATATCGCGACTATTGGGCGGGAACTATACAGATTACATCTGAATATCAGCCACTCCCTACGGCCGGGCGACTTGACAGCATATCCTTCAACAACGCTGTTAGTTCGCGAGACACCGCGAGAAGTCGTCAGGTGAGAAAATTCACCTACTTACAGCAAAAATGTGCTCGGCCGGAAGCCCAAGTCGTCCTCCGCAACACAGTAGTCAACCTCACCAGCGAAACGATTGACACTGCTACAGCTACCGTACTCTCCCGAGGACTCAATTCCGCCGTCACCTCCAAGCAGATCCCCACTGATGACGTCATCGCCGCTGTGGAAACATCTCTGCGTGAGCTACCGGAAGATCGTGCTGAAGACATACGACGGGATACGAGCGCCACTCCCCCAACTTGTAATATCTCCCGTGATGAGAAATTGGCCTTGAAACACCTTAAGCAGCGGAATGACATCGTCATTCTGCCCGCAGATAAAGGCAACGCCTCTGTGATCATGGAAAGCGGCGAATACCAAGCGAAGATGACCAACTCAGTGACCATAAAACGTACCATAAACTGGACCACAACCCATTACGTAAAGTGAAGTAATAAGTTATGTCTAACATAAATGAGGCCTCTTCCATTAGCGACCAAGATAGGAAAATCAAGTATGCCAACAACCACCGCATACCGCGTATCTATGGCCTACCCAACATCGTTTCACGTAACACGTTTCTTGACCAACAAACTGAAACCTCTGACCAACCATTTGCCGTCCTCCGTCCTCAACTCCACACTCTTCGTCTATCCGTCATCCGCTCCTCTAGAAAACGCCCTGATGATATCCTGGTCAGTTTCGATGTTACCTCTCTCTTCACTAGGGTGCC
Source organism: Gryllus bimaculatus (assembly GCA_017312745.1). NCBI lineage: Eukaryota > Metazoa > Arthropoda > Insecta > Orthoptera > Gryllidae > Gryllus > Gryllus bimaculatus. The sequence continues at coordinate 2,186,054 of BOPP01000186.1, forward strand.
TGTAAGTGACGCTATTCAGATCGTAGCAGACAGCCTCACGCTACATCAGTTTCCGACGGAGTGCGCCAAGCTTACCGAGATCTGCCTTACGACCTCCTTTTTTCAAGACGGACAAGAGTTTTATGCTCAGACAGAAGGCACCGCTATGGGCTCACCATTGTCCCGGTCGTCGCGAGCCTTTTCATGGGAGCTTTTGAAGAGCAGGCTCCAGAAAACGCTGCTATTAAACCATCGCTATAGCTGCGTAACGTCCACGATACTTGGTCATGTGGCCTCATGGCTCCGAATCTCTTCACACCTTCATCAACACCTCAACAGCATTCATCCTCGTATCAACGTTACCATGGAAATAGAAGAAAACGGGCAGCTCCCTTTTCTGGATGTGCTAGTGACCAGGCGCCCTGACGGCACACTTGGTCATTCTGTCTACCGCAAACCCACCCACACGAATCGCTACTTACTCACACCACCATCCTGCCATGAAACGTGGTGTCCTTTCTACGCTCGCTCACCGAGCCTCTCTTATGTGACCTTGCCTGACAGCCTGGCGTCTGAGAAGGTACTTCTGAGAAATACCTCTCTGGGTAATAACTACAGCGGATCCGCCGTGAACCAATCCCCATCGAGGCTCCATTCCACCACCTCGAATGCACGAAACGAACCTTCCAGCCCGCCCCACAAGACAGCCCGATTGCCTTACATAAAAGGAGTCACGGACAAGATCGGTAGATTGCGGCGCAGAGCTGATATCCGTCCCGTGTTTCACGCTCGCAACAAGATCGGGAGGAGCCTGGTGGATGAAAAGGAACGTCTGGACCCTCTTCAAGATGCCGGCGTTTATGAATGTCCGTGCAGCTGTGGGCTAGTGTACATCGGACAAACCGGGCGCACGGTGGAGGAGCGTATGCGGGAGCACGGGCGTTATGACCGGCTTCAATATATCCACAAATCGGCCTTGACACAACACGCCGCGGAAACGGGTCACCTATTACCACGAAACTCGCACCATAACAATAGAAGACCGGTGGTGGCCTCGTTTGATCAGAGAGGCTTTGGAAATCTCTAGAAGGCCCGCAAACCTCAATAGAGATGATGGGCTCCGTCTTAGCAACACCTGGAGACGGGCCGTTGCCCCCCGCCAATCCGATCCCGCCCCGCGGAGACAACCCCCGCGGACGGCCAATGACTTGGCCGCCCTTTAGACCGTTCTTTCGGCCGGTCCCCTCCACACAGATGCACCTTCCAGGTGTCTATCGTGCTCAGTTTTCTATTTTCTACTCTTCCGCCCCACTGCCCTCCCCCCACATCATCGCCTTTTCCTTCTCTGCAAATCACGGGACACCCGCCCTCCTCCTATTGGCCGCCGCTGCACCCAGTCGGCCACGCACCTTTCCTATAAGATGAGACACGCCAATCTCTTGACAGCAATATAGCTCTGAATAAGGTCACAGCAAGATGGCCAAAACGTCAGTAACATTGACCGAGACGCGGCTCATCCCGGATAGCCAAGAATACATATAAATCAAGAGACCACAAGACCAGGAACAGATCCTTCAAGTCTCACTCCCTTTCGAATTTGGTCCAGTAAGTCGTTCAAACTGATGATAACATTATTTATTTACGTCAAAAACAGTTAAAAACTGTGTGTGATGTGCTATGGGGAGAAGTTAATTTGAAGTTACATTATGTCCAGAAGCAAACCAAGAGGCCATCTCAGCATTTGCTCGAGGATCAGGGACACTGGACGATCATCTGTTCGAAATGGGGGTCTTTGACGCAGAAGCTGAAGTACAATACTTGTTACAGGTTTTTTACAATTATACAATCCAAATGATATTATACATTAAACGTCATTGATAAAATTAATATTACTTTCCTTTTGAATGCTCGGTATTGCTTCTAATTGTACAGGTATAGAAACAGTTGTGCAGCAGAAAAGATGTTACTTGGGACTTTTGTATCGAATTTAATCGTTTAATGTCATCTGACAAGGTGTTCTAAAATAATGTACATGTATTATATGTGAAATATTGTAGTGAGCAGTTGATACTGTTACCTGATGAATATGATTACTACGTCAAGTGTCGTAGTTATAGACAACGGCGTTTGCCGAAAATATATTCCCCCCCTTAAGTCATTTTTGACAAAAAACTCTTATTAATATATGAAGAGACAAGTAATGGTAAAATACCTAGATTAATAAAGAGAGGCTTACAAGAATCACGTGGTTGGTATTTGCTTATTATTTGTACAATTCTTTTTTGTAATATAAAAATCTGGGATCTGTAACATGTATTTCCCTAGATTATTATGCCATATCTCAGGCGGGAATGAACATTCGCGAAATATACACAACGAGCAGTGTGGAGGCTGACTGAATTTGAAATAATTCTGAAAGCGTAGGATAAATAACTTAAATTAGTGTTCAATTCATTTAAATGGACGTTCTATTTAAGGTTTGACTGAAGTGAAAGATCTGAAAATGTTGTTACTTTAACATCAGTTAATGTCAAGTGACGAGCTGTTTATTTGAAGTGGAGATTTGCATTTAAAATATCCGGGTCATGTTTCATGATTTTTGCTGCCTTATGACTTTTCTAAACAATAATTTGCCTTTTTTAACTTAGAGGAGGCAACCTTGCGATACGTTATGATGCTTAGAAATGAAAGAAAGAATTCGTTTGTTTTTACATGATGTCCTAATCCTTTGTGTTATCCAAGAATTGCTTTTCCGTGAAATATTTAATTTCTTCTTTTGATGAGGAAAGCAAGTGTTAAAATGAAATGAAAGCGTTGAAAAAAAGAATTGTATTTATCGTTTGTAACAACAGTATTGTAAACCGCAACCCAAGACTCTTGTAGTAAGTAATTAAATAATTTTATTTTACTTTTAGTAAATAATCTACTCATACGTGTATTATTTATGGTGTCTGTGTTTGCATTTCTTATAATGGTAATAATTTGTGCATCGTGATCGCTGTATCCTAAATCTTTTGTTTCAATTTCATATCGAGTAGTGGTGTTGTTAAATATTACTTGATCGATTGCCTTCTTTGAATTTATTGTGATCCGTGTAGGTACAATTACTGTAATATCTAAACTGAAGGATTGAATTAATTTGAGAAACTGCTTTTTCTCGCAACATTCGAACAAGATATCAGTATTAAAAATCTCAACGTATAACGATGGATTCAAAAGAGCGATTGGTGACTATTTAGTGTTATCTTCAGTTTTTTAAGAACATAATATAATCTACTGCTCTCTTTGATGGAGGTCTGTAGATGTAAAATATTCATTTTTAGCGTAGGAAGATATACCACAGATATTTCAAAAACATTTTCAACTGAATACACATTTAATTCCGTTAATGAAATAGAATCGATATTACTTCGAAAGTGAATGCAAGAACTCCCATATGCAGGACCTTCATGTGATTCCTTTTTTCTCTACAATAATAGCCTGCGAGGTAAAAGTTTGGAATTTGGAAAATGCTAAGATCATTATGAAATAACCAATGTTCTGTAAACCAAATAACATCTGTATGATTTAAATCGCTCTCTAGAGCTGCTTCGATGAACTCGGCTTTATTTGAAAGGGATTGAACAATACCGTGCAGTATGTTTATTTTTTGCATTTTCGTACCTACACGGATGTTTTTCTACTGCATCTGACGGTAGTTGCTATATATTTAATCCATTTTTACCTCGAGTGCGTGGTTGAAGGTTGTAGTGTGTCCCAGCAGTGATGGGTTGTGAGGAAACTGAGGCATCACGTGTAGGAGAAGTGGTAGTGTGAGTGGGAGAAACGGGAGAAGGATCAGAGGAGGAGGATCGAAATAAAGGTAGGGAGGGGAGAACGTAAGGAAGGTGAAAGGGGTGGATTATTGACAGGAGACTGCGTAAGACTGGAGTAGATGATGCGTTGTACAAGCTTGTTGCCGACGTATGTTTTCCAGCAAGGTTCATGTGGAGACCATGCCGGGTGAAGTGTTTTGCTCACTACTTTGTTAGCGTTTTGGGCGATACGTTGTAATTTGTTTACATGTTGTTCAGGTGTAAAGTTACCGCTCAAATTAATGTCATTCTGCCCTCCTATGATACTTGTCCTGATTGGTCAGTGTTTTGTGTGGGTATCCAACTCTGCAGTCACGTCTGCAAACCTACCATTAGGTTTAAAAATAGATGAGATGAGAACTTCCTACTAAAAATGAAGGAAAGATGGCGGCCATGGCTGTCAGCTAAAATAAGTACTTCGTTTTTTAGTCTCAATAGGAATGTCTTTGTTTTCAAGTGGGCTAGAATGCGCAGCTGTTTATAGGTTTTGACACGAACACCAACTCGTAAATCTTAAGTTCGTTAATGTTCCAGTAGCCGTTTAGAATTTGTTATATTTTAGTTTGTCTTGGCAATAGCGAAAAACTAGCCGAAATTATATATCCGGCCAACCTGCAACAAGTAATGAAATCCCTTAAACATACCAAATATATACAAATCGTTAAAATAGTAGATAAAGTGACAAAAAATTTAGAGCACAACCAGATGCGTCCGTCTCGTTAGATGACGTCAATCAAAGTCCATCTAACAGGATTTGTCACATTTAAATATCAAAAGTTTTTGAGAAAGTCTGAAACGTTTAAGGCATACATTTTTTGTATATTGGCGTTGGTGATTCTACATAAAAGTTCATAATTCTTGAATTAAATGCCTCAACAGGTTTTGTATCAATTCTATATTGTTTTGTCATCAGTAAAGTTCCCACCGTTGAACGACTGCGTGGTTGTAGTGAGATGATTGAATTCTCTCTGTTTAAATCATCTAGATAATTGATTAGAGGAGGAAAATATTTTCACTAGAAAACTTATTGTACGGTCCAAGGAAAAATCTTAATTCGGTCAAAATGCTTCTTTTCTTTTTGCACTTATTGATTGGCCCAACACTTGTAGTCTTCACATCTTCACTTGTAGTCTTAACTGAAATGATATTACAAGTAAAGGAGTTCATAGATGAAACAATAAAAGTACCATATTTTCTGATGTAATCAAGTACTAGAAATTAGTCAAATAAGTGACCTAAGCAATTGGTAAAATATGCGTTATTGAAGAAAGAAGACAGGAAGTGAACAGAGAATTAGTCCAGAAATGATTTTAAGGAAGACTTGGAAAAAATCCAGAATTAGATTAACAAATGTAAATTTAAATTATAAGCAAAAAAATAGTTTTGCATTAATTATGATATTTTGTGAGGAGAATGTGATTCAAGTTTATGTAATATTTTGAAAATGGTACTTTCAAATTATTTTTAGAAAATTTTATTAATATTAAGACGTTAAGATTTCACAGAGCTGAAGGTTATCATTCCAGAAAAAGGTAGGTTTAAATACCTTGAGCAAAAATGAATATTTTTAGATCCACTCAGATTGTTGAAAATAGATAAAATGGACTTTTACCCTTCTAGCGACACGTCCTTCTGGATTAGTTTCTTAATAATGTTGTAATGTAATCTTCCAATCTTCTTCCATAACTTCCCTGTGGAATTTTAATAACAATTGTATCTTGCATATAATAAATTGACTCGCTTCTACTGCAAATCTTAAAACATGAATTTTGTTGACAGGTGTTGGACGATTTACGTGATCGCTTGGATCTGCTTCCGAGTTTGACTCCACCACTGGAAGGAGCAAATTTCAGATATGGATTCAACACGGAGTACTTGCAAAAAGTCGTGCAATTTTGGCTTAACGAATACAATTGGCGAGCCCGAGAGAGTTTCTTAAACTCTCTACCTCAGTTCACCACGCACGTAAGATATTTAGTTATTATACTACCTTTTTTTGCAAGTGCCGTTTACGACATGCGGCAAGGATAAGATCAAAGAAGCCTGTCCTCTGGCAACTCGTGGTACCACGAAGTTCATTCAAACGGCCTCCTCATTAAGCGGTCACTTCAATTTATGGCAACTTTTTCGTAGAATCAATTGATTTTCCACCTGTGAGCGGCCAGTTTGATCTACGACCAGCGGGCAGGCACATTTCGTTGGTTTGCATCTATTAACCGGTCAGAGTCAAAACCTAGCTATTTTGGTCAAACTGGTCAAAATTTAGCGATTTTCTTCTAACAGAATAAGAAGTGAAAGAGCGGAGGATGGGGTTGATTTAATGTTCTACTTCTAGTACAAGTCTCCTACGCCGAGACGCATTGCTAGGATACTTAATACTGTCGTTAAAGTCGTGCTGTCGAGAGTTTAATTTCTGTTTAGGACCTTTGCACTCGAGCGTCGCGTTGGCGCTCGTCGTAGAGCAACTTGAATTCTTTATTCTACGCGCGTCGTAGACTACTTGGCGAAGTGCACCCGTGTTCTGTTCCTCGTAAGAGACTGTTGATTTACGACGAGCGTGACTTCAAGCCAATCAATGAAACGCTCCACAGGCCTAAATCGGTGCATGGTGCACCGGCCTTCGTCAATGGCTATCATTGTGAATGCAATGTCAGCTAGGAACAAGCGTAGGGAGCAGTGGCAGTTCAGTACCCATCTTTCATTAAAACAGAGTGAGGTTGTGCGAAAGGATGGGTGTGGGTGTGGCCAGAGAACTTAGCCCCTCAGCCTCTTCCCACGGCGCAGCGCTTCCTTCAAGCAGCAGCGCCCATCCGACGCCGCCACCGCCCCAGCCACGGCCGCACCACCACCCGCCGTGGAAGGGTGGTTGTGGAGGGGTATGTTTCGCCGACCCTCCGGCGACGACAAACAAAGAGATCACAGCAGGTAAAACGCAGCGACCGGCGGCACAGTGGGAAGGCTCCCATTTAAAGCTGTGTACTGCTAGTCGTGGCGCGTATGCCCTCCTCCGCTTCGCGTGGCGGGAGTTCGGCGTTGGCTGCCGCAGCGGCCACCCGCTGCACGTGGGAAGGCCTCCATTCAAACCAATGCTCTGCTATGCGCCGCGCTGCTTGGAAACGCACCGCCGTCGCGAAGGGAAGGGGCCCTAAATTGGAGTGTGGGTGTGCACTTCAGAGCAGTGAAGTTGCGGGCGATGGTGCGCAGGTGGGCGGGCTGCAGCTGCACTTCATCCACGCCTTTCATTGCATACGTCAGTCTAGGA
>BOPP01000186.1:2194680-2246991 GCA_017312745.1 Gryllus bimaculatus
AGCCGGGCCTGGGCCCCGCGCAGATGGGCGTTCTCTTCCGTGCGCTGATGGAGCGTCTGGGCCACAAAAAGTTCTACGTGCAGGGTGGTGACTGGGGGCATGTCATCGGTTCGGCCATGGCTACGCTTTATCCGCAGAGGTAAGTTACACGTGTTTTTAATTAACGTAATATGTAAACTATTAATGATAGAAAAACTGCAATCTCCGAGAATGGAAAAAAATGAAATTCCGGTATTGAACAAAATGGGAAAGTAGATGCTGTGTTGGACTGATTGAGTTCGACGTTTGTTGAGAATTGTATTATAAGCTAAGTTCTCATAATAGCGATTCAAATAAGGTAACGTATAATTTAAATTCAGATATTTCTGTCCCAGAAGATCGTCAGTTTAATAATTTGAAAGAATGTCGATTGTTGGTTAAGGAAGAAACAATTCCATCTGGTTCTGAAAAGTGTGAGTAATTATTTTCTTAAATTAATTAAGAAAATTAATTAATAAATTTAGAGAAGACTAATTTTAATTCATTTTGAGTAGATAATGAGGGGAGATCAGACTACCCAAGGAAAACAGCGAGTTGAATGGACTGAATTTATTTCAATAAAAGATATTCTTCTTTTAACATAATTATAATTGAAAGCAGAAACAACCACAAGACTGCGGTTTGCCAGCTTCGATACGAAAATCAGCAGCGCTTTGCTCGAGCGCGTTAGGATTGGCAGTTCCCTATATATTTTCGCAGTCTCAATTTTCCGTAAGGAAATGTTGCGGGTGCCTGGCAGCTGCGGATAGATAAATATAAGTTATGTCTTCTTATGGAAGAAAAGAAATTTGTTTCAACCGCAGGCTAACGTCTATTCTAACTCGAGCCGTTTCAGTAGATTGTTTCTCTGTGGGTAGCTGAGTGTTTGGTTTGTGCGTGGTTTAAGCGTGTTTAAAGATGGAGAGGGGGTGAATAGAAAAATAGTTATTTATGGTAAGAGTTTCACTATATTAAATACTTATGTTACCAGCGTATCATTATAAAAACTGAATTATTTTCCATTTTAAACATTGTCAGGATGCTAGACTGATACACCAGACTTCGTTTTACTGCGAACATTTTTTTACAATAAATTGTAAAATAATAAGAGCATACATATGTATCATTGCTCTCTTCTGAAGTCACTAAAACTATAGGCCATAAATTGTAACTGAAATAATTAAAGTACTATAATTATTTTATTGCCTACATTTTAGTGGGGAGGGAGTAGAAACCCCAAGTTACGCCTATGAAGTTAACTATGTTTGGAAATTACTGTTTACAATAACTTGTCCTTCGTAAGGTTGTCGATCTATTTGATTTTTCACTAGAAGATCGCCAATTTTTACAAGATTTTAATTTCTTTTAAATGTTCTCTTTCAGCGTACTAGGTTTCCACACAAATACAATGTACACCTTTTCTATATTCACGAAAGTGAAAATGTTTATGGCTAGTTTCTACCCCAGTCTCTTTGTCGATGAGCAGCACTATAATAAAGCCTATCCCGTGAGCAAGCATTACCTGAATTTGCTTGGTGAGACGGGTTATTTCCACATACAAGCCACCAAACCGGACACCGTGGGTAAGGAAAAATATTCCAGAATCGGTTTCTTGATCCCAATGTGTTTACAAGCTGAATTTCTTTTCCAGGCATTGGTTTGAGGGACTCTCCTGCAGGGTTAGCTGCTTATGTCCTAGAAAAATTTTCCTCGTGGACTAACATGGATTGGAGATCATTACCGGATGGTGGGCTGCAGAAGAAATACAGTTTGACGAATCTACTAGACAATGTTATGATATATTGGGTTACAGGATCCATAACAACTTCCATTCGAATCTACAGCGAAACGTTTACAAAGCATAATTTAGCTTTGAGATTGGAATCGTACGTTACTTTTGTTATGCAAATTTGTTTTTCTTAAAACCAAATAATGTTGAAAATTGTATTTTGATAGCGATGCTCCTTCTTTTGCCTTCGCAGAGTTCCTTGTGTTGTTCCGACCGCCATGGCAAACTTCCCAAATGAACCTCTGTATATACCCGAGGCTTTCGTTCTCGACAAATTCCCTGAATTGGTGCAGTTTTCTCATCTCGAAAGAGGTGGTCACTTCCCTGCTTTCGAGGAGCCCAAATTGCTAGCAGACGACATATGGGCAGCTGTTGAGAAAATGAGAAAAAAGAAAAGATAATTCACAATGTGAAGGATTTATGTACAGTGTATGTGAAGGATTTATGTACAGTGTATATAATGTTAAATTAACGAATAAATGATTAATAATTTGTATTGTGCTCAATCCCAAAATGCTTAATTATGTTTACTCTTGATAGAACATGTTGCAAAGAAACCGGACAAAAAGGTAAAATTCCTTTCCAATGAGGTCATTTTGAAGTGTGAAAGATTAAGCATTAGAGATCTTGAATTATTTTCAATGAGATAACGATGGGATATTGAATAAAATTTGGCTTACATCTGGGATGGATTTGAAAAATCAATAAAATATGAATGTTGGAAATAAATTTGAATTAGCAGTTGTATGCATAGATCCGTTTGATTAAAATTGTCAAAGTTCACAAAGTGTTTTGCAATAATATCAAGATACACAAGCTAAAATTTATTTCGACATTCTTAGAAACATCGACAGTCATCTTTCTTGCAGATTAGAGATATTGTGAAAAATTCAACAAATTAAGCAAAACCTTAACTATTGTTTTTCAGTTCAAGGTCAATATAAACGCAAACTCTCAAATCAAAGAACGAAACTTAACAATACGTTGAGTTATCTTGTGGTGAATCGCAAGTTTCTATGACTGTGGAGACTTTGATTAAATGCACCCAAGGCTTTAGGCACACGAGCGTCGTGTAACGTATTTTCACGGACCTCCGGGTAGCCAGAACACAATGTCGCGTAGCGCGCTTCGAGTGCCATGCGCCAATCCTGCCCGTAAATTCTGCAACGGACATTTCAAACGTGTGTTAAAGTGCGCATGTGTGTCCCGTAAGTATTAAAATAAAAATTTGGAATGAATGGCGCGAAAGAATTGCCATATACCACAGAGGCAATACTGGACACGGCAAAATAACCGGACTCGCTTGAAGCAAGCGACCCTAGTATCACGACCTGTCATAACCATTGTGATATCAAAGTATGAAGTGCAAAAGTTTGAAAGATTTTTTATTTACTCAAGTTTCGCAGAGGGATTCGAAAGTTATTGTATAAGTATTAAAATTTAAATTAGTTGCCAATTTTCCACGTCACGTCACTAGATTCGCTGATTAGCAGTTGCCTCCCATTAAAAGTATGAGAGATGTTCAAAGTGTCCTGTATTGTCTACATAGTATTTGGTATTACTGCAATTCTTGCGCGCTTGGCTATAAAATGCCCAGCCAGAAGAAAAAAAGTTTTCGCGCAACGTGTGATGTTTATCACTTTGTACAGCCTGCTAAAACAATGTATGAATATCTTCCATTTTGACTATATCTCACGAACGAGTACATTAACGAGCCCAGAAACGAATAAACCGTTTTAGTTGCGACATCCGCACTTCTTCCCTTCCTCCCTCTCCTGAGTCCAAGAGCAAACCGGTCGGCATGCAGTCGCTGTAGACACCTAGCGGCAATGATCGATCTCACGTAAACACTGTGCATGGGAGCCCAACGCTTATATTGGGAAGAGAACGCTGAATTAAGACGTGGGTGTGACGCGGACAAAGGTGAGTGATGAAAGTTGTATTGTGCCTAATTGGAGAACAGCTTGTTTCTAGTGCTCGATGCTAGATCAAGTGTTGTTAGTGCTTGGCCGATTCGGTTAGAGTCGGCTGAAGGTGCTCGTGGCTCAGAGCGATGTGCTCGAAATACTAAGGAGATCCGGGTTCGATACTTGGACAATCTCGTATGAAATTTGTTCCAACAAAACGAGTTTCCCGACTTCACTGAGACTAGTCCAACCCATGTGACGTTTCCTAGACTGGCCGTGGGTTGTGACGCAGGAGCGCGTCCGTGGAAATTCTACCTGGTGGTCCTATACTTCTATACAAAAAAGTAATAGAGGATTACTTCATAAAAACGCCCAATAAGGTTAGGAGTTTCGTTGCGTAGTTAGGAAGATGCAACATTTTTTTAAAATAATAGTTGCTATTATTATTATTATTATTACGAAAAATAATTTTTAAAAAGGGACTCACTATCGCAACCCTTGCTTACTAGCGTTGGAAATTCAATATGTGAATGGGCCATTATGAAACTCGCGCGGACAAAAGATTCATGATGTCATGACAACATTTCTGAAGTCTAGGAAGTTGTACAACATTAATAGCATAGGTTAATTATTTATTGAAATGTTGCATATAATGTATAGCTCTCGCAAGTATTTTGAAATTACGAAATTACTGATCTTCATGTGCATGGTTGTAACTCCAAAAAAGAGGATGAAGAAAACTTGACTCTGTGTAGATCTGATGTTCACTGTTGTGATTAATCTACCCGTCGCATGAATCGGTAAAGCTTTCACTTGCAACAACCTTCAATCTGCCGTAGGTAACATGCAGTTGAACTTAAGTCGAATATCCTTTATTTTAGATACTGATATCAAACTTTCATGTACTTGTATGATACTTATAAGAGGCGATTCATGCTCTCAAAGGTTAGATTCGCAAACTTCATGTCAGTAAACAGATTTTTTATTGATTAATGATTCCGAGAGCAGGAGCTGCTGAGGTCGTTAGGCACGTAAGTGTAGTTCTTGTTTTCATCGTGAGAGATGTCTGTAATATTCCACTCTGCTTAGCGAGATCCGGCACCGAGATACGTCGGCTTGCGAGAATTTTTCCCAAGTAGGTATCTCCAACCAGCCGATCACCGCTCCAGCCAGTAGAAGCTCTCGGCTCCCGATTGGTCTCCCAGCATGTGTGGCAGTGTAGTACACGTAAGTGTAAGTAAGGGGGAGGACCGCACATGGAAGAGAAAGGAAACATCGCGCGCGGTCCGTTTATTACAGAACTGCTCCTGAATTCGCCTGGTGTTAATCGGGGCAACTATGGGAAACTATCGATCAGAGCAACGGGCCGCTAGAAATCTCCTCCAGTCAGTGGCTGAATTCGACCTAGCTGTATAGGTCGAATTGTCCTGACAAATCCTGCCACCGTCAAGACTCGACCCTAGGACCTCCCGATCAGAAGCACTGAAATGTCTTCAGTCAAAAAATGGAGGTAGCCAGATGCTGAGATTGATTTTAAAGGGCGTTCAAGAAATACTGTATTTTACGTGATTATTTGTATGTATGATGTATTTATCTTGTATTCTGTCATTTACGTACGAATATACGGAATATTATATATAGTATAAAGCAGTGGCGTCTCCTGGCTACTAGACATGGGGTTGCGCTCATGATATTACAGGTTGAACGCATAATTCCAAATATTTAAAGTCTGCGTCATTCTACTTAACACTGAAGTATTTAGAATTTGATTTCGCAATTTATATACCTTCGTCCTTGAAAATCATCAAGTTCTCAATGCATGCAATAAGATAAACAAAACAATACAACCACAAAATGAACCATAATAAAATACATAATTTTTGAACTCGAAATCTATTCGCCGCTGTTTTCTGGCAAATACAGCGGTCACGACTTGGTGAATTGAGGCCTCGACCGAAAATAGTCCAACAATACATTTTGTATTTAATCTCACACCCACAAATCCAATAATCAGCAGATATATTTTACCACTAAAATGATCACAATTCTTCAGTTTTGTGGTATTTAATGGTTGGTCATCACTAGTTACCTTAAGTTTTTCGAAATAAAAGAAAGAACCAAAAGGAATTTGAAGAATCCTGTCTATAGCTCAATGAAACGTTACACTACTGTTCGTTGCCACATCCACTGCCACAAATTATCAGGATGAGCTCGCCATGTCGCGTCCTTTCACACACAACAAAGTTTTATTCTTTCACGTTACTACTCGTATTTCGAATTCACGATTTTCCTTAACGGATCACTAGTTAGGCAAAGTAGATAATTTAACGCACATTAAGTACGAAACAACATTTACGCTACAACGCACGGCACACATCACGAACGAAATAACATCGCACTCTGTATCGCCTTCACGGACCATCCCTATCGTACTATTCCCTGTACTAGAATTTATTTAATCGTGCACTTGACGTAAATCGGCTGTTCACTATTTCATAGGAGCTTCAACGTCCCCATAGTGATGTCACTGTAGCGAAGCTCCCGATTGGATGAAACCGCAACAGCTGATTTATGTCAAGTGCACGACTTAATAAATCGTACTATAACATGAAGAGAGTGCTGTCGTTTAGTCACGCCTCTTAATCTACATCGAGTTATCGAGCTGTACTTAATCAGGTTGAAATGTACTTAGGCATAGTTGGTAGACTTACATGAGGTGTGGTGGAAGACGGTAGTGCCGTCTGCCCCCCGCTCGCCGCATCGGGGTGGACTGCGCACGTAAATGGTGAGAGGGAATAGAGAAACAAAGAGAGATACTTACAAAAGAAAGTAAAATACTTTACTGAAAATATTTGTAAGTGATGGAAAACAAGGGGATGTAACACACCACTTGCATGCATTGAGCCTCCACCACTGGTATAGAGATAGTTAAGTTATCTATTTTGAGGTAGTTACTCCGGAAAATCTATTTAGAAATTTTAACGGACGTACCAATTTCGGGGTCCCCTAGTACCAAAAAGGTCTTTTTTCTTACCGCCGTCAGTCCGTCTGTCCGTCTGGCGCCCATGATCAACACTGGCACCTTAAGTATTCATAGGAACTTCATAGAATGAATATTCCCCAATTCATTTCACTCCACTTGAAGCCCTGCGATTTTGAAGATTTCTATAAATTTTGTGGTTATTTTGAGAGTATTTGCTCTCTACTATTGGGATATTTTCAAAATTTGCTCAAAAATGACTCCAATTTTCTTCTTTAATTTTTTGTAAGAATACACTTATAATGATTGCTAAGTGGGCTACTCTGGTGCACCGATTTTTACTCGTTCTGCGCAGCAGCAGTTTGCGTCACAAACCACGTCACCACAACATGAGCACATCGTTTGAAAAACCAGACCAGACGTTGGCCGCCATGATGCATGGAAAGCAAGAAGTGTTGTGAATCATTTTCAAAATGGTATAAAGTGTCAATTTTCAACAAAAAGTAACACGACGACGGTGTAATTGAAATAAAAGATGCAATATTAAAAATTCTTCACATATCTGTTTTAATTACTTGTAACAAGGTGATGATTTTGGTAACTGGCTACATTTAAAATTCCCACTAATATTGTGACGTAATTGGTGCCTGAAGCACATCGTCTGATATAGGATACGATGCGCAAGAGCTCTTCCCCCCTGGATGCGACATCCATATCAATATTTTCAAAACATCGATGTTTTAATAGAAATATCAATTTATTAAAGCCGATGTTTTCTCAACATTGATATTTTATTCTCGATGTTTTGTTTGTGATCGAAAATTTCCCTTAATCTCAATTTTGGAAAAGTTAAAATATGAAATAATAACTGATCGTCAGTTTGTGTTCAACCAAACCAGCAATCAGTGGCAATATTTCGGGTCTTTTATTGGGGGTGGGGCTCAATTTTGGGTGATTTTATAAACTGGAAAATATTCGTTTATATGAATGCCTTAAGTTAATTGTGCTGTAATTATTTACAATGTTTTCAATTTTGTTAATTATTTAATATATTATTGAATGCTATTAATTAGATTAGTTGAGCACAAAGGTGACAGCTCTCATTGTTACTTGAACTGTCCGAATTATAAATTACACGATGAATTATTCGATGTATCTAAAATTATTTTCGATGATCTCTAATACATACTGTATGATAAACATGTTAAAATCTACGTTAATAAATTCTTTTAATTAAAATGCAATCATCTGATTTTGGCAAGATCGAAAGTATTTATATTTTTATTTATAGAGGAGAAGGTGACAATATAGGCTCTCACTTATTTCCACTTTAAAAAATGAATTAAATGAATTTTCTTAAACAAATATAACTTCATCTTCAACATTTGTGTAAACTTTGTAAGACTATGAACTTTATTAACTGTTCTGAAAGTGGGTAAAAAAGCACTGATTCAAAAGAAGTCATGTTTGAAAAACTAGAGATGCTACAAAATGATGCGGACTTTCTCGCATTAGTTTTATATTTTCTTTCGTCTGGGCTAGCTATTCAGACTTGCCACATACTCTTGCCAGCTGCTATATATCGCTGCACAAAGTGACTTTTTTGAACTTTTCTCAATTTTTCGGTTTCTTAATTCTAGAAACAAAATATTACTTTAAGAATATTAAAGTAGAGTAAAACGTGCTGAACGGCAATTTTCAGCGAAAACTCTGGAGTCGTTTTTAAGAAAACAGCGTTTATGCGTTGCTGTAAATGTGAAATTTGAAGCTCATTCTCACAGAAAATCACATAGACACTTTCAGCTTATTTATCTTCATTAATAGTATTTTATATTAGAATTCAAATGGTTTTCAATAAAGTTTGTGAAATCCTCAATTGTTTCTTGTGGCAACACAGAATTGTCACAAATAATATGAACCAGGCCACCCTTTCCTCCGAAGAACTGGACCCGCACCCATTTGGCCATCTCGGCCATCCCGTTAGAACATGAAATAGATACTTTAATAATAATAATAATAATAATAATAATAATAATAATAATAATAAAGTGTAAAGGTTTCTGTTCTAGCATTACGGTGCCAAATAATTGAGGAAATGTGACAACAAAATGTTTTTCAGACGACAAAATGAAAGCACCCGTGATGAGAACGAGGCTAATTGCAAAGGTAAGTCAAGAGTGGAGAGATTAGAAAACTAGCTAGTGCGAGAAACTCTGAACCTTTTTGTAGCATAACTACTTTTTAATTAATTAATTAATTAATTAATTAATTAATTAATTAATTAATTAATTAATTAATTTATTTATTTACTTACTTACTTACTTATCTAAATAGCTAATTTACTACCACATTTTTTCTAACGCAATAATATCTTCAATTAGATAGTTTTGAAATTCTTTTGCAATTTGGAAAAAAATGAGCGATACCCGAAAATGGGGCGAGCACCATATTTCTTATCGTCCGTTACTATATACGTGTGGAGAAAATATAAAGAAAAAGTTCAGCGGATTTTGAGATTTTTTTTTCGTAAACTTCAAATTATTAAAAACCTACTCGTTTTTTCAAAAAATTTAACATGACATTTTTTAAAGAGATAATTTTGTACAACATACTTTGCCTGAGACAAAAACCCCAATCTTCAATTTTGTACTATTAAATTTGTTTTTTGTAATTTTCGAAAAAAAGAGCAATACCCGAAAATGGAACTAGCACCATATTCCATTGTTATATATGTGAAGAAAATTTAAAGAAAAAAGTTGGAGTGGTTTTTGAAAAAAGTTTTTCGGAAACTTCAAGCGCTAATTACGCAAAAACTACGAATTTTAACTACAAATGTACCTGACCTTCTTTAAAGAACAACAAACCTTTTGACATCAAACTTGTCTAAGGCCAAAACCTTTATCATCAATTTTGTAGTTTTTGTAATTTTTTTTCCAATTTTCGAAAACTCGGGGATATTGCTGAAAATGGACCTGCACCATTCTGTTAAACCATTCTGTTATTTCGCACTAATGAACAAAAATTAATTTAAAAAATTGGAGCATTTTTTAAAAATATATATTGGAAATGTCTGATGAGCTTTATGTAAAGTATCCCCCAAAATTGAAATATGGGTTTCAAAATCGAGAGGCCGCGACATCAACTAGATCGATTGAGGAACATCAATTTTGGAGAAAATCGGCTGAATGGTTGAGCCGCTAGAATTGACCACAGAGGGACGGACAGATGGACAGTCGGACGGTCTGACGTTTTGCCGTCAATCGAATTTTTGGTATAAAGAACCGACAAAACGAGGATTCTGGCTACAGCACGTGTTAAAGGATTTTCCCAATAAATTTAGCAACAGGATTTATCCACTTTTTCGTTAACAGAGCCCAACTATAAGACTTTTTCTAGCAAAATTCGTCGTTTTCCGCCGCATGATTACACAACTTTCTCTTCTTAAGACGAATTTGTAAGGCGAGAAAGAAAAAATATCACAATTCTGAATACACTATTTACAGAAAATCTATTTAAATTCCATTCGAAACTTGAAAACATGCTTATTTTTACTTTTCGGTATACGTACGTAAATACGGAGTAATATACGTAGTTTAGGGAAAGTTATGTATTGTTGCGGAAAATGGATTACCAAATTTCAACGGAAATACATATTTTGTGGTCACCTGATACCGAAAAAGTGTTGTTGTTTTTTTTCAAAACGTTTGTGTGGTTTATGTGAACAACACTAGCGCTAAACCATGCGAAGGAGTTTTTCCAAATTGAAGAAACTCCTATTTGGTCTGAGTCGAAGCTCTGCAATTTTGAAATTTTTGAAACTTCAATTAATTTTTGGGGGTACTTTACATGAAGACACTGGCAGATTTTCAAAATTTCCTCAAAAATGGGTTCAAATTATCCTCTAAATTTCTTATAAGAATAGAGTAAAATGCACTTACAAATGAAGCATAGGTCCGATTTTCACGGTTAATTCTAAATTTTCGCAGTCTGTCACAGACAGCCGTCGAGTCAACATCGCACCGCGCTGCGCACAGTGACAGCACAGTGTTACGCAGTGAGGTTGTGACTTTCCTTAGTCTGCGTGTTAATTGCGGACAGCTTATTAATCAGCAAATACTGCAGAGAAGTATAAAACCGTTATCTCGAATATGACCTCGAATGAAGCATCGGCTGAAGGGAAGGCCTCTGAATACAGGAGCCAACCCGCCTCAGGTCAACCTTCCAGGCGCACAAACTGGAGTAATATCGTACGAAATTCTATGTATCCGGACAAAGAGCAAGGTTTGATAATTGATGGAAAGGACTACAGTACCTCTCTAGAAAAGGTTATGTAGGAGCCTTAAGCTACCTTTTGGTTTCACCCACGAAAACATAATTTACGCTTCCAAGATCTCAAACAGCAAGTGTGCCATCTTTCTTAGCAGTAAGCAATTAGTTGATGAGTAACTCGATAAATATAAATCTAATTAATATAGATGGAAGTGACAAAATATGCGACATTTGGTCAGTAAGCAGCAGGCGAGTAGTTTTGTCCAAATGTTTACCCAATGAATCCCCAATGTAAGTAATTGAAGAAGAGAACTTGATAAATTAAAACGTAAGTGCGAAGTTCTAACGTGTCCCCTTTTCTAAGAGCGGGATTCGGAAAAAGAAGCATTCACACATATTCGAGCTTTCCGTAGCAAATGTGTGTGCCGGAAGACTCACTAAACAAAATACCTTGATTCTATGGTAGTTGAAGTAAAGGAGAGAGAAATTGGATTTATATTTCTTATGGCAGCTATAATGCTATCAAAATGCAAGTGAAGAAAGTCAAATGTAGCAAAGAAACTGTAAAAAATGGTAGATAATATTAATTTCTAAGATCACTAGCAGATTTAGCACTGACACAAAAGAATGTTGAGCACAACCACAACGATAATTCCTACCTTTTGAATGAAAGAATTCCCTTAATTGAGACTGGAAAACGCTAAAAGAACACTTTCGGCAGAATCACAAATACATGAAAATAAAACCTCGGAACCACCTTGAATAGTTCGGAAGAAAGAGGCACAAGAATTTGCTAAAGGGCTGTCAAAAAGAAGAAAAAAGAAGTGCAATCGAGAAATCAACTCTGAAAACAAAAGTGAGGAAAAAGAATCATTAGTTGAACAGTTTAGCTCCAGTAGAAAAAGAAAAATGGGAAGAAACTACCAACTTCTTAAATTAGAAACAATTCCAAAGATTTCTACAAGATAACGACGGAACTAGTAAGGCACTATGCAAATTAATCTCTTAATTATACTGGGTAGCGGGTCAGAAATTATCAGATAAATTAAATTGAGTAAAGCAGACCTAAGAATTTGTACTGAAGAAAAACCATACGGCGTCACGTGCACAGCCCTCCCTTCTTGCAACAGCCACGGTCCCCTGACCAATTTCGAAGGTTTATGACACCCCCCATCCCATATCTAACCTGATACAAATTGGGGTAAACTGTAAAAAGCGCCCAGTCTGGTGAGTCCCACATCTGGAATATCTTTCCGATAACGCCTGTGTCAATCTCGTGATCGGGGAAACCCTAACCAATTAATTCAGTAGCTCGGGAAGCCCCTTTAGTAGATTCGTGCTACTTTTCGAACAGGAGATATGGAAAAAATCAAAAATTACTCCAACCGTGCAGTCCATTTGGCCAATATTAGTGTACAACGCCACACTTTAAGGCCAATAGCGTTACGTTGAACCTGTTGTAGGGAGCAAGAACATATGTAGGAGAAATGGGTGGGGAATATAAAAAGTTAACTTCGTGCGTTTAGGAGAAAATAATAAAATTTACATTTTGAGAGAGAGACTTCTCTGGGGGTGGGAGGCCAGTCGCGGGGAGAGGCGAGTGCGCCTCCGAAAGGCACTTTGTTATAATTTGTTTAGGTTGAAATCACTGGGTTGATAGGACCTGAATTCTCAGTGAAGAAAATTTAGATGGTGAGTGTCATATAACACTTTCAAAGTTTAAATTGTTCCGAATCCTTTTGCCACTGCGTATCTGCTGCAGTGTAATTTCGCTTACTTGAAATTTATTATTCGATGAGGAATCGTCATATCGGCAGAGGGTAGACATTGTTGTGTTTGCTCCGTCACTCCCGCGATTCGCAGGCCAATGATTCGTCCAGTTATTCTTACAAATTTCGAAGAAGCCTCCCCAGACGACCCTCTGCTGGGTCACGGACTGCCGAAGCCGCCGCTGCCTACCCCGGTCCTACAGAACATTCCTGCCACGAATAGGGCCTTCTCAGGCATTGTTAACTGGGGGCAATTGTTTTCAAAGCGGTGCCGCGCCATGAGGCTACTAAGAAAGGTCCTTAGGGAACAACTCTGTATAATTCTAACTAATATAAATAAATTGTTACTCTTCTTCTAGTTGTAAGTCTTTCCTTCTTAATTTTAATCTTTTAATTTTTTCTTTTTATTCAATCTTTTCTTTTCTTTTTCTTTATTTGTTTTTATATTTGTAACTTCCCTTGGTACATTGTTTCTGTCCAGGAAAATAAATCGTTGTCTTTTACCAGTAATCATAATTTGTTTATTTTGAATGCCCATGCTATGCTTATGCTTTATCAATGCTTCATCACGAATCTTTAAGTTTCAGGAAATTGTTTGCAAATTGCTATGTTTTCACAACGATTAAGTTGTACAATTGGCTAGTTTTTATTAACGAGTAAAGGGAGTAGGGACCTGATCTGAGCTAGATACGGGCCGCTAACCGCCGCGTTTCCCTATCGCCGGGAGGTGTTTACAATTACTAAGGAACGTGGTAAACTGATTGCACTGACTTCAGTAGATATGTAACCTCATTACTGAGTGATAGGAGGCATGGAGTCCCCTTTTATCGAGAATATTGATATGATGGTTGATAGGATCCGATATGCATCTGATTCTCAAGAGCATCTCGGAGTAACGATAATGTTTATTCAAGTGATAGAGAAATAAATGATAATCAAAATTCTGCATGGAATTCGTGAACCGGTCCCGGGCACGATACGAGTTCTTCCAAAAACTTCAAATGAAGGATGAAACTTCGATATATGTCTGTATACTAAGAATTTCTCAATTTTAAAAATTAACTGCAATATAACCATATTCAAGAGGTTCAAGTGGTTACATACATAAAAAATATGATCGGTCAATGTTTAAATGCTAGTGATTGTGTGGCAATTTACGTTCGCCAATATCGTTTGTAAGTCAGTGAAGTGCAATTATCAAAGTGATCTTGCATAGTAGATTGGGTGTTATCCAATAAGATATATTGAATCTAGAAACATCATGTTGTGCATATTAATTATTACATCCAAGGTCATTTCCAACTGCGACTTGTGAACTTGTAAGTCTAATTCACAAGAATAAACCATTAATATTACTTGGTAGATTTTAATTGCACAAATGTGCAATGTGGGCTTCCAGTAAGAACGGATATCAGGGGGTTTAAATTATGTAGGTGATTGTTTGAGAAAGTAAGACTCTTGTGTATTAATACTAGTAATGACTACATTATTCAACGTGGCAAACAGGAAATGTAAGTATCTATCGGGATCTAATATGTGTACGCCGAATCTAGTAAGATTACAATGGAAAGTTTCCGAGTTCTATTCTCAAATCTCAGTTGACCATGTATCCTCACCTTGGTGATATTTCGAAGAATACATCGGATCTATGAAGGTTATTTACTGGAGCCGACGATGGATTCTCTTCGAAAAAGCAAAAAATTGGGGGATGGGCCCCCCCCCCCCCCCCTATATCAACGAATTATGAAAGCAGAAATTAATACATTTTTAAATAGTAACGATGATTTTGATTAAATCAAATAGATGCCAATCTTAGTATACTGCTTTGAAGATAATAAT
Source organism: Gryllus bimaculatus (assembly GCA_017312745.1). NCBI lineage: Eukaryota > Metazoa > Arthropoda > Insecta > Orthoptera > Gryllidae > Gryllus > Gryllus bimaculatus. The sequence goes on from BOPP01000186.1 coordinate 2,209,252, forward strand.
TTTATTGACCACCGCTGTGGTAACCAATGCCTGAAAATCTACAGGTAATAATATAGGCAAATAGAAAGTTTCCGTTGTGTGTTCTAGACTGTTGAGGAGGCTGTTAAGAAATACAGGCATTTGTTTATATGTATATAAGTAGCATATATAGCGGATGCAAACAAAATCCGATTCAAATTCTGGCCAGATGGCCAAAGCAGGAAAAATAATAAAAGTAAGCCAAGAAGAAATTGTCTTGAGGGGAATATTTTCATCAATTTAATTACAAAATGAATAGTAATGCAGAAGCCTGGAAAAGACATCAACGCCATATTAATGGAAGAATACAAAAGTACCGAAGCATTACTTTCATCTTCTTAACACTTCCACAGTACCAACTTAACATATCCTTTGGATATTGCAAACAGCTTTGGGGCTTTATTTTCCTATCAAACTCTAGTGATTCAGAATTTAATGACAAGCTTTCATTAAATACATTAAGAAGAAATTGAGAAATAATACGCCGATTGAAGAATGGAAGCACAGTATTATATATGATATCAGATCATCTAAAGGCACCATAACCTCTAAGAGAACTGCATGAAGCAATACATAAACTTAAAAACCCTATGTGCCGGCCCCTGATGGAACCCAATGATCTTCCATCAAGATAGATTGCCCTCTCATCCGCCTAATAAAGTACCCTGTTTGTGCATATATTTAATATGTCTATATTTCACAATGTTATTAACCCTAAAAAGTGGATCTGAAGCTATCATTGGCCGACCACAACCAGGGAATAGATAAATCCCTGATAAGCACTGTTGAATCCGTAAGATTGAGGTTGTCTTGGAAAATCACCAATTTGGATTCCCCATTATCAAAGCGGTTCCGGAAAAATCGTCAACAAGGACCTGTCTAGCATCAATAGAAAATCACATATATACAAATTGTTTTGCTAATAATTATGAACACCTTAGTCGTAAGTTTAGATTATTGTAAAAAGACGCTATGAGATGGTGGGTGGAGAAGATGGGTAGTTGAATTTTAATAACGTCTGGCCATATAAATTTATAAGGCAACATTTATGCAAGTTCATTTAACAATTTCCTTTAAAGATCGCTTTTTATCAAGATTAGAATATGAATGGAATCCTGTCGCGATCAGCTTTTAAAATTAGTTATGAATGGCGTCCACAGGGTGTCAGTACTTAGTGTTTATCTTATTTTTACTGTAATATTAAAAGACCTCCAGTAACGAATATTTAAACGCTCCAGCCATTCATCAATTATGTAATGCGGACGATAGCAATATTATTAGCATAACTGCAAAGATATTACAAAAACATTTAGAAAATAAGGCCTCAAAACATCTTAGGTTGGCAGTCATGGGATTTTCAAGGAAAACCGGGCTCAAGATTTCCAAGACATAAAATCCACTTTCATAGTTTTCTAAAGAAACGATCTCATACTGAAGAAACATTTGAACTAAAATTAGGATTCAGCAATAAGTTGGGTAAAGTGAAAATAGGATAATTTAAACTCTTAAGGAATTGATTTTAGATGAAGTAAGAATGACATGGTATTCCGCATTATCAATAGAATTTTATAGATATGTAGTGCTCTCATAAAGAATGATGCCTTGGTCATAGTCATTAGCGCATACATCCTGGGATGCTGACTAATACTGATTATATAGGTGAGAATTATTGCAGTGCAATCGTCAGATCAAAATTGGACTGTGGCGCTGTATATCATAATGATGCTGGCCTAATAAGAATCATCAAGAAGAATGTTAAGATCCATCTATAATACGGAATGCAAGAACTGGCGTGGGTGGGTTCTTTCAAAAGACCATGACCAACAATGGAAGCATTTTGTGTAAGCAATGATTTATTATCATTAGAAAATGTATAAGAAATACCTAATTATGGGGGTATAGCGACTAAAGTGGCAGCAACAAACTGAATCCAAATAAATTAAAGTGTTCGAGTATTGCATACAAACATTTTATAGAACATTTAGCTATATAAAAGAAGGCTCCAAGACCCCAGCAATGAAGAAATGCTAAGTTCATAATCACTAAAGAATGATACAAGGAGAAACTATCATCCCTAAAAGGATAATTACGACTGTTATCCCTTGACTTGTGCTCCCCTGGACTAATACGAGTATTCATCAACGTTATTGATAATTTGCGATATTCCTTAACATAGCAGAGATACTAATTCAATCGTAAAAATGTGTGCTCAATAAGAAACGAACTAGGCAAAGATGTGATGGTTACCAATATAATTTTACTGATTGGCTGCAAAGTTGTAAAACTAAATCTGTAGGTTGGCGCTAGTATAGCTCGCATGTGGAGTTGTGATCCCAAAAAATTTACCTGGATGATCTTCTCAGTTGATATCTTCAGTCGGATAATTATATGGCCATAGCTTGAGGCTCTTAAATTACATTTCACAAGGGCCTAATCAAAAAAAATATTATGATAATTAATACAGAACTACTAAAGTGCATGTATCTGCTATATTTATGAATTATCCATTGATAGTATTGGTCGAATAAATAGTTGAAAAATCAACCATTTGATACACTGCGGGGTATAAGAAATTAGCGTTTGTGCTGGTACCTCTGCAGTTGAACTAATTGCTAGAAAATGAATGCAGATAGAAAACTAAAAGAAGTCAGCGCGTAAAGCATTAAGTTAGAAGTGATATTATCAGTAGCTATCAAATGAATACTCAATAGAGTCAATGACTAAAATAGTTCTGACTGCTCGACAGTAAAGAATGGAACAACTTACAGGGTTGCAAATTAAGATCAGTTAGGAAACTTGAAGACAATCCAACGGTCAGTTTCTTCAGAAATGATCAGGTCGTCTTAACAAGATGTAGAATAGGACACACAAAATTTTCCAACGGCTACTTATTGAACAGGACGGATGCTGATAACTGTAGTGTGTGAAAGATCCCTCTTTCATTTGTTTGTTTGCCCTGAATATGAAAGTGCAAGAAACAAGTACAAATTAAGTTCTCTTAACGATCTCAATAACAAATAACAGTACATTAAATTCATTTGTTTTGTAAAGGAAATTGAAATGTATAACAATATATAACCATATATGTAAAATTCTAAGTTACTGTGTTATTTTGTACTGATTGTGTATTATTAAGGTAGTCGATAATAACTCTATGTAGTTGATGCGACTGTAAATAAATCAAATCAAATCAAAATATAATTTTCGAAAATTTTAAGTTCGAATATTTTCGGGTCTTCATACAACAACAAAATTAAAGATAGAGATTTTTTCTGCAAATAATATGTGTTGACCATAATTTGTTCTTTCATTAAGATCATAAATATTTTCTTAAAAATTTTAGTAGTTTTCGCACAATATTACGTGCAAATTGTGCAATTTTAAAAAAATTACAAAAACAAGATTTTTTCGAAAACCGCTCGAAATGTTTCTTTTGAACTTTTGGTAGGGATTGTGCCAAACGCACTCTATAAGATGACAAACGCCATATTGCTTTATTCTTTTTTTAAAAAAAAATACAGAAATCTAATTTTTTCGACTTGTTCCTCACGTCGTTAATATTTACACGAGAAGCAATTTGCTCACATTATTATATTTATGAGTACATGTGGTTTAAATAATGTCAGATAAAAATTCTCGTAAATTCAACCACTTTTCGTCAAAGATTTCGTTCAAGGAAGTGGACATCCCCAGATATTGGGTTCGTTGGCTTCCGCGGCCGGAGTCAATGTATTCTTGGCTATCCGGGATGAGCTGCGTCTCAGTCAATTGTACTGACGTTTCGGCCATCTTTCTGTGGCCTTCTTCAGAGCTATACTGCTGCCAAGAGGTTGGCGTGTCTCATCTTATAGGAAAGGCGCGTGGCCGACTGGGTGCAGCGGCGGCCAATAGGAGGAGGGCGGGTGTCTCGTGATTGGCGGAGAAGGGAAAGGGGAGATGGCAGGTGACCAGCTAAGATGGCGGAGGGGGAGTAGGCCGGAAGGGAAGAAAATAGAAAACTGAACAGGATAGACACCTGGAATTTGCTCCATCCACCATACCTTTCCATCGTCTGGCCTCGCCATTTCCATATTATCACACTTCATAGGCCTTTCTACGCAAAACCTACTAAATTCAGTACTACTATTGAATCCCAACTATCTAATTACTGAAGTCATCGCGAATTCCAACACGCATTCTCTCAGATAACTAATTTTATTCTCTCCAAAACACGAAAATTGCCATACCATGTTGTTGGCTAGGTATCCCTCTCTGTGTTTTTCCTTAATCAATCTGTCTTTCCATTTTTTTCAATAAAACAACAACGCTCGCTTTAAATTATTATCGATGACTTTTGGAACCTTTTATATTTTTGTTGAATTTATTCTAATTTGTCACTTTCCCAAGGTTCTGAAAATTTTGTTTGTTGCTCTCTGGTTCACCTGCTTTGTCGAAATTCCAACTCGTTTAGAAAGTGATTTACACCAGTTGCCTATGTTTAATTGTTTTTCATGTACTACGTATCTTTCTTCCTCTTTAAGTTCTTCTAAATGTTTGTACCTTGTTTTCGAATTGCTTTCGGATGATTATTACAATTGTTTATTTTCTAACGCTCATTTTCTAAATCGAAAATTCCCCTGTTATTCAACGAGAATATAAAATTCAGTTCCGCGTTCACGTTGCCAATTTTTTCTTCTCCTTGTATCCGCTTATTTAAGAAGACTTCAAAAATTATACTATCTAAACAAAAATGTTTATTGACGAAAGTTCATTATACTGGGGTCCTGCGTACGGTTAGAATAGTGTAAGAAAATGGAATTCTTGGCGGCAGAATACTTAGCGGGATTTGGAATAAGGTCATTTACGAAGGACAACACTCTTTTAGAATAGGATATTCATGCGAGTCACGTAGTCACTGTCAGTCAGGACTCAGCTGATTATCTCGATAAAGGTTCCATCCTACACACATGTGATTATAGACTAACCTACGCGTTCGACCTTGTTCTCCAGGATAAGAAAAATAGTGAGGTTAACATAGAAGCATTGCCCTTTGAATTCGGGAATTTTCGTAATGAGCAGATGCGAATTGCCTACAATTTCTCTTCGAAAGCCAACGTAACGTTTGCTGTCACAGGGAATTCCTTGATTCAAACAAAAGAATACAAAAGATTTGGGATATAGTGATCACGATGAACAAATTCTTTTCATTATAAGAAATGCAAACACTGACACAATAAATAATACACGTATGAGTAGATTATTTATTAAAAGTAAAATAAAATTATTCATCAATTACTTGCTGCAAGAGTCATGAGTTTCGGTTTACCATACTGTTGATACAAACGATAAATACAATTCTTTTTTTCAACGCTTTCATTTCATTTTAACACTTGCTTTCCTCATCAAAAGAAGAAATTAAATATTTCACGGAAAAGCAATTCTTGGATAACACAAAGGATTAGGACATCATGTAAAAACAAACGAATTCTTTCTTTCATTTCTAAGCATCATAACGTATCGCAAGGTTTCATCCTCTAAGTTAAAAATGCAAATTATTGTTTAGAAAAGTGATACGGCAGCTAAAATTATGAATAATGACCAGGATATTTTGAACTCAAAAAATAAAACAAAAGCAATGTGGAATATAGTAAAAAATTCGACCAAATCAACTAGAAATCTTATAGAGAATGTTGTTTTAAAAGAAAACGATAGAAATTTGAACGATTCGGCAACAGTAGCTAATATCTTTAACCAATACTTTTCGAGAATTGCTGCCGATCTCAGTAAGGGTCTTCAGCCACAAAATTCAGCATCAGACGTTTCCCCAAAAGTACAGGCACAACGTTTGTTTCCGAAACTTCTTTCTAGGAAATTCTCAAAATAATCAGTAGACTAAAAAATAAGTATTCGGCCGGTTTCGATGAATTTCCGGATAGTTAAAGGTTTGCGCATTGGCCATTATACACCCGTTAACTCACATATTTAATGTATCCTTAAGCACAGGATTTCTTTCAGATATTTTTAAAACAGCCGCTTTTCAAGAAAGGCAACAAAAATTAAATTCAAAATTATCGTCCAATTTATCTTTTGTTGGATTTTTCAAAAATATTAGAGAGACTTTTTTACGTACGAATGGAAACTTTTCTTAGTAAACAAGACGCGTTTTCAGATTGACAACATGGGTTTCGAAAATCAATATCTACGGAAACAGCCATATTTTCTTCTCTTAAAGATGTCGCCTCATCCATGGATCAAAACGAAGCACCTATTGGAATATTTTTAGATCTTTCGAAAGCTTTTGACGTCATTGATCATACCATTTTACTCTCAAAATTACCTTCGTATGGAATACGTGGAGTTGCTCTAGATTGGTTATGTTCGTATCTTAAACAACGATCTCAGAGAACAAAAATACCTTACTGGAATAATGAAACATTGTTTACACATCTATCTGATTCTTTGCCAGTTGCATGTGGAGTTCCACAGGTATTGATTTTAGGCCCTATTCTCTTCCTACTATACGTAAACGATATGCCCTCGACGATTTGAAACGAAAGAACAGTTCTCTTTGCGGACGATACGAATATTCTTTGCAATAAAGAAACCGTAAATAGTACATCAGATATTGCAAATTGGTTTCGTAATAATAAATTAATAGTAAATGAAAAGAAAACTGTTTCAATGCAGTTCTCCATTTCAAATAAACAGCTCGGCACTTCATCACGAGTGTTGAACCTCATTACGAGTGTTTAACAGCTCTTCTGAAAACTGTCTACCCACATTACATAAATACCTTATCTGTGTGGTAAACTGGGGCAAGGAGTTTAATAAAGTCTCTCGGGCTCGCCAATCGTACTAGTTTAACCAAAATTGCACTACTTTCTCCAAGTATTCCGTGTTGAAACCGTATGTGAAGTTTGCTCCTTCCGATAGTGGAGTCAGAAGGCCCCATCGGGAATTTTGGCAGAAGGCCCAATCGATGACGGAAAATGTCTAAAACCGTCCAACAAAGTTCCCAGGAGACCCTTTCACATCATGAATAGCATTTGTTCACTATTTATAATGGGAATAAAAATAATTGAAATTAAAATAAAATATTACTAAGAAGGTACGCAAGAAATTTATTTCAATTTCCGCAATTACAAATTGGTATAATGACCCAGGAATAAATGAACTTTGTTTTTCATAAATGTTTAATAAGATTTTATTTATTTCATACCACCACTATTCTTCAGTCGTTTGGAGCATTTCTTCTTTTTTAAATTAAAAATTTTACATGCAGTGTCATCTCTGATCTTGCATAGTATGAAAACGAAAATGCATTACTCCCAAACCGAACATTAAGCCACGTTAAGAAAGTTTAAGAACAATCTTTTAGAATAATGAGCTGCGAACAACTAAGATTTTTAATGCCGAAAATTTTATTCTGAGAACTAACCAGTAAATATATTTATAACTGACAAAAATATAGAAGTTGTTAAATATTTTATGCATTTCCGAAGAACAATAGGGACACTGAATTAAACTAGGATAAATCCCTGGATGCTTTTTATTGTGTACAACCTGCTACAATAATGCACGTGAAGATTATCCAGTTTGACTCTGCCTTCAATATTTTCCTAAGTTCTTCTCACCATCATACAAACTAGCACAGCAACTAGCGCCTTGTGAATGGCCTTGATTGCGACCTCGCGCCTACTTTTATCCTTCCTCTCGTTAGCTAGAGAGCAAACTGTTTGTCGCAGAAGATACGTAGCGGAAATTACAGCAGTCACATCAACATTGCCAGGAAAGATGGCTCCGGTCATCAACTGATGTCATTCTATTCCCTCTGACCTTGAGTTCCTAGGATTGCATCGAGATAGAGGCAGAACCCTAGCTTGTTAGGATATGGAATTCTGTCGCTGTCTAGGGAAGAATTGTAGCGGCCGCTCTGATCGGTAGTTTACCATGGTTTCTCCGATCAACACCAGGCGAATGTTGAATGGAAGCGCGGGTGTGACGTGTGAAAAGACAGAAGTGAGTTATGAAAGTTTTATCGTAACTTATTGAGGATCAGGTTCTTACGAGTGGTAGGATCTCGATTGCTTGAACGATTCGGTCGGGGTTCACACTTACAATCGCTGCTTAAAAGCGCTCTTGATTAAGCGTGCTAGTCCATCACGAAACCATCTGGGGTGCGGGTGCATCCCAGACCATCACGCTCCCATCAAAGATTCATGCTCAGATCTCAAACTTTTCGAATTGAATGCGGTTTTACAATTGAGCATATTTATTACATTGATCAGCAAACTTTTATTTCTTGATGATATTTTTATTTTAATACGCGAATAATCCTAATCCGAATATGCTGAATTGAAGTATGAAATCGATCTTGTTCCATTGCAAGTCAATTTTTCATTATGTAAGAAATTAAAGAGAAGTTTCTTTTCTTTGACTCTCCTGTGAATATGTTATAAAATATTAATAATTATAAACAATGATTTAGGAATGCATTATTTTATTTTATGTGAACGTTTATATTGTTCATCTGTATTTTGAATTAAACTCTCTTAATTTCTGTTTGAAATGTTTTTAGTTCAGATCTTAGGCTGCCTATATATTCACATTCCACGTTTCTTGGTAATGTTTTTCTATTTCATTAATGTACTGGTGGAATCTTTCAACCCGATCCTCACTGACGCACCGAAAAATAAATCTCAGAGAATGTAAATAACGTAGTTTAACGTTCATTTTGCACCCTTGCTCTCTTACCTTCTCTGGTATATTACATTGTATAACTTTTGTTATCTTTATCATTGCATTATAAAATAATTTCCCTTCCCCTAAGTTAATTAATTTTGTAACATCTGCATAGAATTAAATTTTATTCAAGAAATTTTCAATTTTTGTTCTTAGTTGTATTATAATCTGATTGGTGATTTTAAATACCCAATGATTAATTGATCCCCACGTTAATTCTTCAGCCTTCAATAGTTGGGCTTCTCTTGAGTCGTTGTATAAATATTAGTTCCTATGTTGCACTGTCGCAAATTAATTTGAAACAGAATCCAGTAACACTTGTGGGTTTATTCGCTGAAACGTGCTATCGTTTATGCTGTGTCTGGTTTTTCAGAAAGGGCAAGGACAGAAAGCACCCCTTACCTGGAGGAAACGGTCCTCGAGGCTATTGACAATAAGCTGTCAACTAGTATGAGCTGGTCGCAACCTTGATGTTCCATAGCAGTTATGACGAAAGTTTCACGAAGAGATATCCAAATAAGATATCCCTTAATGTTTTGATTTCCAGACAATTGCAAGCTTTCATAAAATGTATTACTTCTCACAGTAGAATCCCACGAGTTTTATTAGATTATGTAAAACAAAGTAATTTGCCAGAGAACATTACTAAAGTGAACAACATTTTTTAAAGAAATTTAAATAGCTAACATCTAAGTGTGATAATCAAAATTAACAACGAGCGACTAAAGACCTGGAATAGAGTAAATATTGTTTTTAAATGTAACTAAAATCTATGTAGTTTTTATAAAGTAATTAATCTAGTTTAAATGATACAAACTACTTCAGAACATTTGTAAATACTTGATCTATTGGTGCGTGAAAATATAGTCCATCCATTATTTAAATAATGTATAAGTTCGACTATAGTTTGTGACACGCTTTCTTTTCTCAGAGATGCTTGTTAACTGACCGCTGAAACAGCTCCACAAAAAACACATTGACTGACCGCCGTTTGCAAGTCGTTTTATTTAGGTAATGATACGATCACCAGCTCAAATTGCGTGCCCGGAAGTATTAACAAATTGGAAGTCAAAAACGTGAATTTCATAAGTAATTTCACTAGTGGTTTGAAAATAATCTCAAAAGTTATGAACTAAAAGTGGAATTCTTTTAGACTATTTTACGACTATAGTCATAAATTGATTAATAAGTACAAACATAACGTTTAAAAGAGAAAAAAAGTGGTGGGGGGTTGTTTCATATGCCACATATATTACTATAGTTTCCGTCATGCACAAAATATTTTTTTTATTTTCCAAAACATTTGAACATCTTCTATGATAACACGACAGCGAAAAATAGGCCTACAGATGAAAACGTTTCCATTTTAGGCGCCAGGGATTGGTTTATAGTCATCTTATTATAAAATGCTATTGGCCGGATTGAAACTAATAACTCATGAGAGGAATAGTCCCAGAAAGACGAAATATTCCATTTCTCACACAATTCAACAGATCTTATATTCATCGAGCCGACGCAATTCAGACGCGTTCAGAAATTGTCTCCCGAGTCGTCGACGTCGCGACATCGGTGAAAGGCGAAGTCCAAGGGTTTCTTAGTTCTAATGAATCTGGCGAGTTCATTTAATTAAAAAATGTTTTTGGCATACAATTGTAAATTATCTTTTGACAGGTTCAAAGATCAATGATATGTTATATTAACTCAATCCAGCGTCCTCAATTGAGGATGCACATTTCTGTTCCACTCGCATTTGCACTCATTTGCGAAATTTATAACGTCAATATACGTAGGAATGCTAAACAGAATACATAACCAATGTTTTTAATTCCAGAATTCTAATCGCAGTTGTTAAAGCATTGCGGGGCGTATTTGACTTGCGGCTGTGGGAATCTTGTCCGTGCTTGGTTTATTCCTTTGCATACAAATTTCAAGAATGTTGATAGGTATATTGGAACTTTCAATATTGCTTCGTGACTGTGAGGCAAATGAGTGTGAATAACTAGATTTAATTTTCTTACAAAATTATGTGATTCTTACGAAATGACCGACGAGTCTAAGATTTGAAATCGCAGCACTAGCGCATATGGTTGTCACCGCAGCGAGCTGAGTTATTTAGGTCGACATCGTGGATTCAAGCGCTAGAATGATAAAGCAAGCCTTGCGCAGGAAGCAGCCTCCTTTGTAAACACTGGCATCGCTCGGGACGCGCCTGCGAGCTGCTTGTGGGCGCAGAAACTCAGAGGCGCCTGGGACGAAGTGCGTAAGCGGCTGCGACATCTGCCCTTGACATCGCGCCACACCCGCTCCCTCCTCGCCTCCCCTGCCCCCTGCTGCTCTCCTCGGCCCGCCCATCACATCCCTACCCCACGTACCTCTGACCGGGAGGCCCTGGGTTCTAGCCCTGACAGTGGCAGGATTTTCCACTCTAGCTGCTAGGTCGAGTTCAATCGCTGACTGGAGGAGAAATTAGCGGCGGGCTGCTCTGATTGGTAGTTTTACGTGGATTCTCTGATCAATACCAGGTGAATGTCGGATCAGCACGCGGCATCTTTCCTCTTCGTTGAACTATCATCACCCCTCACTTCCACTCTCATGCACTGCACGACCACACGGGAGATACTACCATGCCGAGAGACCGGCCGGGGTATTGTTACGCTGGTTGGAGATACCTGTATGGGAAAACCAGCTAGACGACTGTAGGTTGGCGCAGGATGTCACAATTAGCGGGAGAAGACAGCCGAGAATAAGCATGCATTACACTTACGAGATGAATGACCTCAGCCGTTGACCCGCCCGGAATCATAAATCGATCCATCAATAACCCTCCATTCGTATGTGGACCCTCTCCCCCAGCCGAGCATGGCCACTTGCCCGGCCCAACGGCCCCGGCCGCGGCCCACGCGCAACCCGCTCCGCGCCCGCGCAGCTGCCAGTGCACCGGCACGTGACGGGCGCTTGAAGCGGAGCGGCTGCTTCGGCGGGCGACGGCGCGGCGCACTTCGAGCCAGCAGCCGACGAGCGCGCCTGCACCTGAGCCTGCGCCGGCGCCCAGTGGCCGTTTGCGATTCAACTCCCCAGTGCGCTTTTAGACGCCTTCGTCACCGGTTAACGAGAGGTAGGTCAGGGAGGGACAGGTGGAAAGCCGGCTAGACGCCGCAGAATTAATTACGTGTATTTGAAACGTTTATTCTGTTTCTACGAAAGAAACGAATTTGCAACGCTCAGATGGCTTCTTTCGCGCCTATTTCGTTCTCAGAACAATTTCATAGAAGCATAGAAGTGCTTTTTTATACTGTAAACATTATTTCAATGCGTAAAAATATCGTGAATTTCAAGCATATTCTTAAAATTAATGGAACTATTTGAATGCATATTTTACTAATTTGTTTGATCAACAATTAAAAGAATAAGATTCCATACACGAAATTCACTAATAATTGGTGAGTAACAATTTTCCAGATAATGCAAGAATTGGACGCCATTCGGAATGGAATATCTCTGTTACTATACTGCAAGCTACTGGGCTACTGGACCAGTGAAGGGGACAATTACGCTTGATTAACATTTTTAACGAACAATCCTGATGGTGCCAGATCTATTTTACTCGAGTGACTCGTACCGTGAACTTAAAGAGATGATTCTGACCGTCATAAGCTCACTAAAAAATTTGAAGCGTGACCTCCCATCAAATCAAGAACAATGTGGGAATCTTACATAACAAGGACTTTTATCGAATGATGTTTGAATTGACTTTAACCGCGCGTGTTGCTAAGATTTCACTTTCTATTTAAAATCCACAGCAGTTTCACCGCGAGAAGAAAAGTAGGGCGTTTTTCTGAATGAGTGATTCACTTTTATACTTTTCGACAATATGGCTTAAAAGTATGTGATTCGCGCCAGGAATTCAAACCTGTCATTAATTTAGGCAATATTTAATACATTGACAGGATAACGATTAGATTGGCAAATCCTTGTTTCTTACAGAATATTCACAAACCTCTTTAAAAGCATCTCGGATGGTCGCCTTCAACATATTTTGAATAAAATAAAAATGTTCTCATGTTATTTAAAAATATATTTTAATTAACATAATGTGGCACTTTTGGATTTATCAATGTTGGCACATGGGCCGCAAAATTAATTTAAATTTGTCGCCTCGCTTCGAACAGCTGTTCGCTGCTCTTTTAATTCATTTTAGAAGAAAAAGATCCCGCAGATGGGGGCTCCCGCTGGGCGCTTTTACAGTTTACCCCTTTGTTCGGTTGTTGGGTGGGGTGTCATAAACCTTCGAAATGGGTCAGGGGACCGTGGCTGTTGCAAGAAGGGGGGCTGCGCGCGTGACGCCGTATGTTTTTCTTCAGTACAAAATTTCTTAGGTCTGCTTTACTCAATTTAATTTATCTGAATAATTCTGTACCGCTACAGTATAATTAAGAGATATTTGTAGTGCCTTACTAGTTCCGTGCGTATCTTTTAGAAAATCTTATCTATCTGAAAATCTATGAGCTTCCGTTTTAATTTCTTCAAAAAGACTTAGAAAATTTAGCAGATGTGATGATATTACACAGGTCATCAGGGATGTATGCCTTTGTGACTCTCACTGGCTTTTCTGCAATACTAAAATCACGGTCGCATGAAAGGAAACTATAAACTGTGGTAAGGTGTGGTAATTTGTGTTCAATAGATACAAACAAGTCAAGAGAGGCAATATACACGAGAAAAATACTATCATTCTATTGTGACTTCGTGGAAATCTCGCTATAAATCACAGAAAATACCTCAATTAGTTAGAGAGGTTTATTTACAGCATTATTTACAAGCAATAATAAATTAAAGTATCTACATATCATCGAAAATAACAATATCTACACATAATATGAGCGATACCTGACTACCTGCAGTTAATTGTTTGACTCATGGCCCTCGCCACTAATCAAAGACCTACGCACACTGCGAACCACCACATGGCCAGTGTCACTAGTGGAATTGACATTCCACTGCAGCTTCCCGACATACGGGTTGCCCCATGACCGTCGCTCGTCAACGCACGGCCATGGACGCAAGTTTTGTGCCTCCGCACGCGGTCTTCCACTCTGCTCAAGACCAACCCTCGCGACTCGCGCTCGGACTTTTATACCCTCAGCCCCCGTGATTTACGTCGTCGTACGTTTGCGTGGCAACCAATGTCACGTGATCGCCGCGACACGCCACGCCACTGGCTGCTCTTAGCATCTACAATTCCAAGAAATTCACAAAATACTCCTGAAATGTTGTACACGCGGATTTCGGCCTTATCCAGCCCCCTCCCACTGGCGATACCCTAAAGGCGTCTAAGCCCTAATCCTACGTTTTGAGCGCCTGTGGCGCTAGGCTTCCTGCCCGTAGCGAGGTTTGTGCGCAATGCGTTACACTATCCTTATTTTGGCCGGTGTAGTTATCAATCGAGATAGTCAAGTAGTTCTTTGTAGTAATTCCATATTCAACACAGTTAAGAGGCAAGAAGATATTTCGTTGCCTCCTCTTCTAGCGACTGACTCGATCCATTCACAAATGCACGAGCGACTGATATCTAAGAAAATAAAACAAAGTCAGGTTAGTTACACTATTTATAACTCAAGAACTGCTGGTCATATATATTAATATAAAAGTGCAAGAATGCTGCCCTCTTTAATACATTTCACTTTTTGATACAGTAGGCACATATAGAACATGTTCTAAGTCAACAGAGATACAAATAACTGTTCGGGCTGGGTGGCACTTTGGGTGGACTGTATTGATGAGGTGAAGGCGGAGCACAGCAGTCCCGAAAGCCTTTGATAGCTCAGAGAGGATTTATGCAGGAGTTCTGGATTGACAGAAAATACTTTTTGCACAACGGCATTTAATAATCACTGCACTTAAGCATTTGATTACATGGCACAGTTACAATATAACAGTACTTACGAGTAATAGCTGGAGCACAGTAGTATATTTCCTGGTGTGAGTGGACTAGTGCAACCAACTTGCATTGCATAGGCAGAGCGGATGGAATTCGCTGTAGCACACGAATTGGGTGTAGCCAACATGGACTATACGTGTGGCTTGCGCGCTGCTTGGTTCGGAACTGAATTGGCGATTTAACGACGGGAGCATCGTCAGATTGCGACTCAGTGGTCTGGCGTTCTGCCGGTTACAAATCAACTGCTCTGCCTTGCGTCTTATGAAATAAAATTATATTTATTCTGCTTTGCTGGGGCCCGAACAATAACAATAAGCTCAGAACAATATATAAAATAACCAATGTGAATACCAACAATAAACCCGAAGACACACACCTCCTTTGAAACTATAAATATCCGTGGGGTATGCACTCACGCCATACATTCTAGTATGAACTGCTTACAACGTTCATGTCATTTCGCCCAATGGATATATTGGGATTTAGCTTCTATCTGTTTTGAAAATCTCATGTTCGACCAAAATGGCATCTATTCCCTTTGATATTTCAAGGCTTCAATCGTGGGTACAGCTTTATTAATAATTAATTCCATTAATTCAATTATTGATTCTAACCTTCAGCTCGTTTCTTGACTATTCATACGTGTACTATACTACATACTTTTCCTGCTGCTTCTGTCAATCGCCACATCCTTTTAGCATCTGATCATGAAAGGGAAAATATGGTACTGATATTGGCTCAACAATAAACTTCTTAATATCAACCGTGTTAAGTTTACAAGCTCTAGAAGGCTCAGACTCAATGACCGATAAATAAATTATTGTTACAAATACATCTGACAAGTGCACCCCTGTGCTTTACAAAATATCTCCTAGTGAAGATATTTCCATCTCCCGTGTCAACAATTTTACTTTCTTGTGCTTAAGAAGGAACTTCGTAGTAATACAGTTATGTAATGCTGCGCGAAAAAACGAAGGAAAGGCGAATGTTCGGCAGAAAGCTAGTATTTCAGGGCCCTGGTAACGAAAAAGTGGATAAATCCAGTTGCTAAATTTAGAAACAAATTCTCTAACACGTAGTATGGCCAGAATCTAGGGTTTGTGGGTCTTGATACCGACAAATCGATTGACAGCAAAACGTGTATGTCCGTCCGTCTGTGAACAACACTAGCGGCTTAATTGTTCGGCTGATTTTAAGTACAATTTTGAAAAAAAAAAAATCTTAATGAAATGTGTTTTTCAAATATAGATCTTCAAATAAGTTCATTTTCAAATTTTTTTAAATGAGTATTTTTTGTGTAAATTGGTGACAAAATTAAATACCCGCTGCGATTTTACTGCGCTTTGAGAACGATTCCGCCTTATGGTTTGGACATGATTTACATGTCCAAACCATATTTACAAAAGGATGTATGTTTTCTAACGAGCAGGGTTAGGTAGTATTTAAATACTTATATTTGAAATTCGTATCTTAAATACATTAACATGTTCATCTATACCAGGTGAATAACTGTTTGCCTTTGCAGGTTTTATACATTCGTCAACAAAGTGTTTATTCTTAGACGATTTGTTTGAAAAATCAATTGTTTTAAAAGGATATTCCTTTTTTTAGATATATTTTTGTATCACTTTATCAAACCATAGTTAGCCCGTTCACCATAGTTAGCCATAGAAGGCAACCGTTAGCGCGTTTTTTAGAGAATCGGGACGGAAACGTGCAAGTCGGCTACAACGTGCACGTAGCGCGCTTCATTCAAAACGAGCTACGAGTTCTTAACAAGAGTTCTTACTCTTCCCTCCGTAAACTGGGAGCAACGGAAAGAAAATCTTATTTTTGATGTTAGTTGAAATTTGAAGGATATATTAAAAATATAAATTTTGCTGGATAGAAATTAGAATATAGCAAAATGTTTGAATTTTTGCAATTATCAAAAAATCAAATTTCAACGAAAATGAGACCTGCACTATTCGCATCAATGTCCTTCATACTACCAAAAACAAAATTGAATACAAAACATTGTAGCTATTTGTTCGTTTTTAAAATGTTTTAAAAATTAATTATTAAATATACATTCATTTTTGTAACTAATTAAAAATTTGTATTTCATATGTAATGTTTTCATAATTTTACTAATTCAATTTGAGAAACTTCCACTATTTAATTACTTATCTAGCATTTATATCTTCTCAATTATTTATTTTTATAATTACTTTATTTCTTCAATTATTTCAATAACATAGTTTATTTCAATGCCCTGCTATGCTCGTTAATTATTACTCCAATGACTTATAATTTCGATTGCTCTGTTTGTTTTAAGATCTTGCATGAGTTCGACGTATAACATACGTCACCTTACATGTTGCACGTGGATGTGTGACTCTTTACTGAAATCACGATTCCGTGAATTCTATGGAATTTACTAATTATCGAATTGATAACAATTCAATGAAATATGAGCCTTTTCTTTTCAAATAACAATTAACATTTATTACATTATTCTTAAGACATGTTTTGAGCTCATTATTAATGATTCTATTGGCTTGCAAAATTATTAAATCTTACGGCTTTATAAAGTTCGTAAGCTTACGAAATGTCGGTCGATTTCATGCCGTGGATGTAACGGGTCCTCCTGTGATATAGTTTATGAGCCTATTGCCCGTAAACAATTTAAGCATTTTTCAACTCTTTCTACGTATTCAATTCGCGGCGCGACTTTCCCTCCCTGGTTTTCGAGTGCCACCCCTATTCGCGGCTACTATTTCCTTTCAATTAGCAATTTATAATTCCCCACTACGGTATCCTCATCTACACCCACGAGCACGAAGTCAAAATATTTAAGATGCAAAATTCCCACACTACAACAAATGTTACCTATCATTGAAAATGCAAGAATGTACCTACTTAACCCAAATAACAATACTGCTTAACATAGTATACTATTATGAACAATTCAAACAAACATTCACCCATAACACAAGTTTACTACGGCAAAATTACTATGTTGTAATATTCATTACCATCTGAACAGCTTGGCTGCTTCCGTGAGAATTAGAATTTACTTCTCCTCGCCTGACCTAAATATTCAACACCATCCCCTCATCAATTCTATGTTAACGCCACAAGACCGTGCCATTCCTCGACATTACTACACGCGTGTTTCTTGCATCTAGCACGGCACGCCTATATGTTTATTAGTCCTTTGCCATGCTGCACATATTCCTTGGATTCTAACGTTCTCGATGCGTCAAAATTCCGTGTTTGCTTGAAATTATTATATTACACCCGTGTAATAGAATACATTCGGGTATGTCACACATAGCTAGTATAAAAATTACATAACTATTACTGAAGGCGAGTAAATAGTGATGTTTTAGCACCACTAGTTTTTTATGTCATCAGGCCACAAAAGGATTCAAATATTTCACTAAAAACAGCGCCTCGGATGAGCAGCGTGCTAGCTTTCCGTATTGCGATCCCAAGTTCGATTCCCGGTCGGGGCAAAAATAGAGCTGTAGCTTTCTAATGCAGTCTGGTTTCTATAGTGGTGTGACGAAAGAACAGCTCCGGCATGGCAAGTAGGCTAGATGCGGTGAAGGGAATACGTCATGCACGCCACACGTCGCCCTTACCCCCAGGCGTGGATAATAAATAAAAATACCTGGATAATCTGTCCCTCAAATGACAAATATTAAAAGCGCTTAACGCTGGTCTTTTTATTATTGGTAAAATAATATTCACTGGCCTTCTGAATTCTCTTGAAATCAATGAGAAAATAATTGATACAATACAAAGCATAGTTTAACGATCGAAAAATTCTTGATTTGAATGTTCAATCGACAAAGAAAATACATCATGAATATATTCAATATAAGCTTAAAAGTTTCATGAATTTTCCTTCACTAACATACTTCAAAATTTAGATGCCACAAATCCTGTTAGCTGTTGTCAACTAACGTGAGTGTCACACTGGATATATTTTAAATCGAGTCAGATTTGAAAGAACGTATTCTAAACTGATGGCCTATGTTATTATATAGCTGAAAAACTTCGGTAAAATTATCTTTAATCGCATAAACAGCTAACGGCATCAGAGGTTTTCCAACTGAGAGTACAAAATTAATTGAATTCCACTTCGAATACAGTGTCACGTATTTGACTTGTAAACTCGTTTAAGTTTAGAGGACAAACTAAACATGTACATTTAATGACCAAGCTTCGCCCCAACAAAGAGCATAACACCGCATTTCCAACGAGAATTCAAATTTATGGAATGAATTCTAATGACATTGTTACGAATCTACTGAACCCAATGTTTCCGCGCAACAGTGTATGCACACATGAAGCGCCCGCGATCGGTTGTACTGCGCCGATCTCCCCTCGCCATCGCTCTGCCAGGGTTGGCGCCAGGCGTCTGCTCGGCAGGCGTCACTTCGCTTCCCACGACTTTTCTACATTTGGCGACGGCAGTCGCAAATTCTTATCGGGATAACTCTCCACAGAGCCCAGACTATTTTCAAGGAGGTGTGCCTCTCTGGGTGAGATTTTTCAAGGAAATTGGGATCAGATATGCTCAACATGAGTTACTAAAAAAATGTCAATCAATTCCTTTAATGTGATTCCTGAAGAGAGCTCACTCATTTATTTCTGAATTTCTACAATGTTTCAATTGACTTTACATTAAAGGAATTGAAATTACAAATCGCATGGCTTACGATGATCTTCTTTCTTGATTGTTCATCTGTCTGTTTTAGTCTCTGTTAAATTCGTTCTGACACTTTCACAACTCCTGTCATTCTGCGCGTCTCGTAATTAAAGTATCGTTACTCTCCTCACAGTTAATCATGAATCTGTGAATCGGTTGCTGTCAGTGGAGGAAGGTAGCGCGCATTCAACGCAACGACTGCGTCGAGAAAGAGTTCTGTGAGTCCCTCGCGCAGCACAAAGGGGCTGAGATGCGGCGCGATTGGTTGATCACGAGGGGTCGTTGACCCTGACGGGCGAAGACGCGTTTTTTTTATTTATTTAATTATATGTTGAAGTACAATGTTCAGTTTACAATAAAAACTTTGCAATTGTTTGATGACTTAATATAATTAACTTAATCTAGGTTAAAATTGTACTTAATTAATCTTAATATAGGGAGAGGAAACAAAAGAACCTCAGGAGAAGTATTCAACATTTGCAAATATCTGAAGGAAAGAATGGAGCGGGAATCTGTTCCTAATTCTGGTTTTGTATCTGGGACCTTTTCCGAGTCTATAGTGAGTTGACGCCTTTATGAAGGATAAGGTTGTGTAAAAGTTGTTCGATAGGAATGCTCTTTGGTGAGTTATTTCATCTATGTTTAGATCGTTATGAAGTTGTTTATTTCTAATGAACCATGGTGCTATTGTTATTGATCTTAAATATTTGTTTTGAAACACTTGCATGAATGCTCGGCTTGGCGACGTCGGGGCAGCGCAAGCGAGATACCCTGAACCGTGAAGGGATGATCGGATGGCGCTGAAGGTCGCGGGATAATGACGTAATGGCCGCGACCGAGTTGACTCAGGTGCGATGTTTTAGCAAACTTTGATTGTATCAGTCACTGTCAAGCGTTGCAGTCAATCACGACAGTTCGAGTCGCGAGGCGGCTGCGAAAGCTTGCTGGTCAAGTTGAATTAGTGACGCGATGATCACACTTTCTACCAAGTCTCGTTTATTCAAATTCCCATATGCTCTAAGTCAATCAGTCACTCAGTGACTCTCCTACTATGTCTGTCTACAGCTCTCAGCGACGAGCTCCCACTCACAAGCCTGCTTTCCCCGCACCGTCTCGTTCCCGTATTAATTTTGTCTCTCGCTCAAATGAATTTTAGCAAATCCGCATCGCGAGCCTCTCGTGGACGCCTAATCTCCGGATTTGCTGCCGACGTTTCTCGTGGCCTATCTTCTCGAACTTTCCACCGATTTCTTGCGTTTCATTGGCTGTTCGCCGCGTCTCCTGCACATGCCTGTCTCGGAAGCGAGCTTTTGTGCGCATGCATCTCCCAGGTTGTTAACGTAGCTCTATGCACCCCGGAAAGCCCTCGTCTACGGCTGACATTCTGGTTGGATGGGCATCTCTCGACGGGGTGTCACAGAGGGTGCTTCGGGGAGGGTAAATGATATTTGTAAAGAACAATAGATGCCACGCGTCGCACTCGGGACGCGCCTAAGGAACTTCAAGGCATTTACTGGAGGGCTAATGCGCATGACGTAGCGCAGTTCGCGGGGCAGAGACGAGCCCAATGGGGCTGGGATGGGCCACGATTGACGAAGAGGACGATGCTGGGGGCACCGGATGTACGCGTAAAAGGATACATTGCCTTTCGGGCGACGCGTGGCCGCGGGCGGGTGGCGGAGTTGTTCTCGGCACGTGGCCGGGTCTTCAGCGAGCTGACCTGATGTGGGCGCGTGTTTATGATTCCTTTTATATAAACTACGAGAAGGCCACGGGAACACAGTTTACTGTCTTACAAAAATTGCGTTTTATGAAAAGAACTCGGTTCGAAATGACAGGACCTGAACGTCGCCTACAACTAAATCAGCTGCAGCTATATTTCCACTCTCCAAACGTCGCCGTCCGTTAGCCACTCTCTTGAGGCAATTCAAATAATAACATTTTAAGTTCAAAGACAAAGCAAATATATACTTGTTCATCTAAATCATACAACCAGAATCAATCCGCAATGTTCTTGTTACTTTCTCCGCTTCCTCAGATATCTTCTCCTTGCATGAGAACCACCAAGTAGTTGCTGAATTATCCCCAAGGTTTCACCAAATTTCGAGAACACTGAAGTCGATACTCATTGGGTTTTAAATCAGAATTTCACATTAATATTTAACCAGCATACCTTCCGGCGTCCACGGGTGCCGAACCTCCATCTCTCAATTGTTCTTTTACAAGAGTTCACAACTCTCACAAAATTTATATTTTCATATCGAACAATATATAATATTTTGTCGATTTAAGTTCTAAAATATACAAATTGTGTACGTTAAATCCGCAGGTTTTCGGTAGCTGGTGATATAAGTGAAATGGTAGAGATAAAAAATTCTGGCCAGCCATCGGTCAGTCTGCCCAATTGTCTGGCAGTTAGTAAATCAGTCTGGTTGTTTTTCATTAAATTTTTTTAATACTAGACCGAAAAAATCTGCCCGTCGCAATAAAACAAAGTGTTTTTTCTCTCGCGTCGTCGATATTTACATACTGAGCATTTCCTTTACATTATCGTATTTGTAAGTACATTTGCTTCAAATAGTTTCTTATTACGTTTTTGAAAAATCAAAATTTTTGGGTGAAAATGTGCGTTAATGTGTGTAATGTAGAACGAGATAATACCCATATAAAAGTTACTTTAAGCCATATTTAAATTCTAAGTTCGAAGTACTCAGAAAATGTGAAAAAATTGATTTTGGATGCCAGTAGACTGCAGCTGCAAAAAGGTAAGGCAATACCAAAAATATACCACACTGAAAAGATAAGAAAAGTAACTAATACGAGAAAGTGTGTAAAATTCTGTTGGACTACTAGTTTTACTGTATTTTGCTAACATACGGAGAAAAATGTAATCAAAAATTGAAATAATATTTTATAAAATTTTGAAATGAATGGTTTCTAAAAGATATCCGAAAAATCATTTTATACGCTGGAAAGTCCGGGATCTTGAGTTCGCTTAGATCGATCGTGAATAATCAATTATGGAGAAAATGTTCTGAACGATTTAGGTGCTAGCATTGATCACGGAAGGACTGATGGACGAAAAGACGAAAGCGATGACGGACGGCCATACAAACGGACGGAGAGACGAATGAACTTACAAACGGACGGTTTGCCTTCAATCGAATCATTGGTATCAAAGTCCAATAAAACGACTGACTACGAAACGTATTAGAGGAAGAAATTTACTATGTGTTTAATCAAGATTTATCTACTTTTTCGTAACAAGGCCCCGGACATATGAGTTTTTTCTGTCGAATAATCGTCGATTTCCGCCGAAATATTACAATAGTATCATAATAGGATAATATAATCTAAACGGTCCGGGGTAAATTATTTTGTTACCCATTGTATTTAGTACTTGTTTGCTTCAAAGTTTGGTGCCAATTATGAGTTGTTATGGCTGGAAGTTCAGGAGGTATGGTCTTCTTTACCTGCGCCGGACGTTCCTTAGAGGGGCATTGCGGGATTCGAACCCGCGTAATTGATATTAACCGGCCCGCGGAAATTTTTTTACTACATTTTATATTTAGCACTTAATTACGGCAAATTCTGGCGCAGAGTATTAATTGTTATAGCTTATGGTTTAGGAGGAACGGGCGTCTTTACATGTGCAGAGCTCTTGTAAGAGGGTAAACTCTGGGATTCGAACCCGGGTGGTTGAATCGAATCGGTCCGAGGCAAAAGTTTTGTTTAGAGAATATATTTAGCACTGTCTTACGGCAAATTTTGGCGAAGAGTATGAATTATTTCGGCTGATGAATTGCAGGGGACGTCTCATTTCTTCTTCGAATGCGCTTGCAAGAGGAGCGTAGCTTTCATTTTTTAGTGTTTTGTTAATATTATTTGAAAGAATGGAGATATCAATTTGATTTCTTCACTAATCGTTTATAATAAAAAGCGGCAAATTTCGAGTACAGTTTTGTGTATATACTTGCAATAGTAGCGGTTTTAGAGGTGTGGTCCTGAATGAACACAGATTTTTTTGAGAATATGTCCCGCGGCAAATTTTTTCCTTTCCACATCTTAAAAACGGGGAAAAAGCGGCAAATGATGGACTATGCAGTTTTGTGATTGGATGAAATGGTCCTGCTAATTTCCAGGACGTGACCCCGACTCTGCCCCAGAGCAAAGTGCTTTAAACAACGATTATCTTTCGTCACAATCTATTAAGATACCTCCAGTCATTATTCATGATCCATCTGTTCATACGGAAATCTTGCAAAAAATTAAGAAATTGTTTAAATATGAAAATTTTTGTTATTAAAATCAGAGGAACTTATACTGAAATCAGAACAAGTCCAGTCGAAGACTTTACTTTGTAAGCACTTGTCAACGAAAGGGTTGTACTATCATACCTACAGGGACCCGGCAAAAACTATTTCTGAGGTGCTACGAAATGTCTCAACATTCTATAGTAAGGAACAAATACACCAACTAGTAAACAAAAATTTACCTGTAATAATGGTTATCAGCCTAACTGATTCTAATCGTAAACATTGGCCTTAATGTGCAGTCACTCTTACGAAATCATCAGAAAGCAGAACAATATATGAACTACAAGAACTGTTCAATGCTGTCACGGTTGCAGATCGTCGTCATAGACCCGGGCCAGTGCAGTGTCGAGGTTGTCAGATATTCGGTCACCCAAAAACGAACTGTGGTACTCCTCCATAGAAAATCACTCCCATCCGCTACCGCATCCGACAACAGTTCGCACAACAAGCGATGCCCCATCATCCCCTCCAACGGCTCTTCCCCTTCCATCCCTACCACAATGCCTCAAGAACCATATTCCCCCGATGTACAATTCCACAGACATCATTACCAAACCAAATGCCGCTATATTCAGATGTTTTTAAACAGCCCAAACATCCGCCCAGCCCCTCCAGTTGGAACAATGAAGATAATCTCCCAACAGGTAAAACATTTGTTCTCCAGACTCCTAAGTCAAATTATTCCTTCTCTCACAAACCCCATCCTTCAATTAGTAAAATTATATTATCCATAAAACATGCCTATAAGTAGTGCCACTCATTTCTCACTCCGTATTATTTCATGGAATGCAAACGGTGTTAAACCTAATAGTGATATGCTAGTCCGCTTTTTGCATAATAATAAAATACAAGTAGCATGCATTCAGAAAACCCATCTTTGCCCTTCGATGAAAATTTATATTCCTGGTTATGTTTCCTATCGCTACGACCGATCGCGAAAACGGTGCAGCGGCGGAGTCGCCACATTTGTGAAAATTCCATAACATATCACCAGCTACCTTCAAATACAAATAATACTTTCGAAAATATTAGTGTGTCTACTCAACAGGAATGTCAATCTACCCAAATAATATCTTCAATTTACAAGCCCCCTTATATCTCACACAGATCAGGTGATGTTGATACCTTGTTTTCCTCCCGTCGGTGATTGGAATGTTAAACACGTTGGTTGGAGAAGTATACTAAACTCACCTGCTGGTTATCTGTTACAAGCTGACATACAAAGATTAAATATGGCAGTGAATGCTCCTGATGCACCCAGCTACTATTCCTACCACGCGTCAGGGCAAGCTGATATTCTAGATTTCGACTTTTCTAACATTAGTTGTAACATTCAAGTCGAGACTCATATCGCCCTTCAATCAGATCATCGCCCCATAGTTTTCTCTCTCGGCACAATCACAGTCGAAATTCGCCCCGCTCAGCCTTAATTTACATAATACCAACTGGCCATATTATCAGATGCTAGTCAGACATCTACCTCCTCTGCCATTACTCCTAACTAAAGAGGAAAGCGACAGCGCCTGCTCACGTACTCATACTATGTTAGATGCCCTCGACTTAGCGGTTCCTACAGCCCATCAACGCACTTTGCTTCCAGCAATACCACCTGCAGTGAAGACACCGATCGATTTTAAACTATAGAGTCGTAATCACTGGTTGAGACATCGATCTCCTCTTCTAAAATCTTATTTAAACCTCCTAACTAAAATTGAGAAACAACTTTTGGCGTCCATCCACGAGCAAATGATCCATCTTCCAACTTAAACGGCAAACCCATCTGATCATACACTGTGGAATATAACCCGAAATTTTTTGGGCAAACCTACCAATCTACTCACCCATGTTACTCCAACTGGAGAAGCATCTTCTCCTTCAGACAAATGCGATATGTTGGGTATTTATTTTGTATTAACATTTACGTCTTACCTTTCTCAAAATTGGCACCACGATAATCATATTCAAGAAGTAATTGCATGACAAGAAACAACAGTTCCTGAATGCCCTACATTTACTTCACCATCAGAAAGCTTCAGGTATCTTTCTCTAGTAACCCAGAAATTATGAAATTATGAAATGATGAAAATTATGATCTAATATCAACTCTTTTATTACTACTCCTTCCCATAAAAATAATCATATATATTACAGCAAAAGTTAATGCCGCTTTGAGACAGACCCTTTTGGAGTGTTGATTATTTGCAATTTTCGAAATTATAGACTGTTCGTTGAAAATAGAAAAAGCATAACTTTCTTTACTGTTATTGTTACATAAGAGGAGGCTATTTAAAGAAAAAAATTGAACCGATTTTAATTATATATGTTTAAATATTGTCAATATTTCGTGCACAATTAAAAATAGTTTTATTTTTTTAAGTGAATATGATGTTACTTCAAGATATCTTTACACAAGAAATTTTATTCAAGAAAAAAATCTGTATCTTCAGTATCGTAGTTGTTGGAAGACGCCGAAAAAAGTTTGGTCATTTTCAATTTTCGAAGTCAAGGATTTTAGCGGAAAATGATTGTATTTTGAGCGTTCTTTACGCTACCCGAGGACACAGCTGAATCAAAGAAACGTGGAACCATTTTTGAGAAAAGTTTGAAAATGTTGTTTCTTGTTTGAAAAGGCTTTACTTAAAGAACCCCCAAATTTCCGAATATCAGTTTCAAACTCACAGGGCTTTGAGGTCGTTCAGATCGATGGTGAAATATCCATTTTGGTGAAAATCGTCTGAACAGTTTAGGCACTAGAGTTAACGAGTGGACGGACGGACGTTTTACAGTCAATCGATGTTTCGATATCAAGGGCCCACTAAACATGGGTTCTGACTATCTAAGTGGTAGAAGAAGTAATTGATTACATAAAATAACAAAATTTTTCGTTTTTCATCTTTTCGTTACCAGAGACAATACGTTTTTCTGACGAAAATCGTCGATTGCCGCGGCACAATTACAATAATCTCTCTTGACTACTCATGTTATAAGGTGGAAAAGTAAAATTCGTGATTAAGACCACCATTCAAAAAGTATTTTCGGAATATGATCATAGCATTACAAACTGGGGGAAATAGCTTACAGTCCTTCATTAGATAACCACCAAACGCAAACACCAAACATGGTATTATTCTGAAACTTTTTATACACTATATTAAATTAATAAGTTTCTTTCTGGCACATTAATGAACAAATCACGACCATTCGTCAACTCAAATCAGGCAACAAGGACTTTTGTAGTTAATAACTACTTCACAGTATCACTGAAAAATGTATTTGTTATGATAAATTTTAATGATTAAAATAAGAAACTATTATAAAACTTTTCTTCTTACAACTAAATTTCATGTTTGAATATTTTATTGCGTTAAACGTGGTAATTATTTACACTAATTCACGATGGACCACGTGCTCGTTGCACGCTTACAGTAAGAAATTCGAAATAAGCACTGCAATATTCACACCATATTAGCTTCTATTGTCTCTAGTCACCTTCAATTTTCTCCTATTTTTAAAGGACGTCAGCACGCTGTTATCTTCCAAACTGAACAACAAACAGGTGACCATATGCAAATCTTTAATTTAACTGTGTACGTCTTCCTAAGTAGGATCCTTTAGTTTTCTTCCTTTGTTCTATAAATAATATTCAAATTATTGTCACAAAAGTATTGTTAATATTATTATTAATATTATTAGTTACATGGTCATCATTGCAAGTGCTTTGGAATAACGTGAAGCAAGGAATACGGTGAGGTCATTCAATTTAAATAATCTATCATTTTCTTTACACTTTTTTCGCACGTTACATTATTTTGATATTTATATTCATGACCTTGAGTCCCTACGCGCACCGGCATAGGTGGCTCGGGGCATCATTCCATGTGACTGCAGTGCCTTCGATGTCAGTTCCTAGGGTTGAAGTTCTACGGTGGCAGGATTTTCGCCATTAGCAAGGTCGAATTCAGTCGCTATCTAGAGGAGCCGGCCTCTCTGATTGTGCGTTGGCGTGGCTTCTCAGATCGAAACCAAACGAAAGGC
The DNA here is from genome assembly GCA_017312745.1 of Gryllus bimaculatus. Lineage (NCBI taxonomy): Eukaryota > Metazoa > Arthropoda > Insecta > Orthoptera > Gryllidae > Gryllus > Gryllus bimaculatus. The sequence goes on from BOPP01000186.1 coordinate 2,236,982, forward strand.
GGAGCCGGATCCGAACGAATGGACCGCGCGCGATATTTCCTTTCTCTTCCTTGTCCTATCCTCAACCCTTACTTACACTAACATGCCCTACACATGCTGGGAGACCGGTCGGAAGCTTGGAGCTCGTTTCGGCTGGGGCTGTGTCTTGATGGTGGGAAAAACCGCAAGTCGAGGGGTAGGTCGGCCCCGGATCTCGCCATGCGGCGGGGGGAAATGTCCGCCACCGTCTGCGGTAAAACATGCACTACACTTACTGGAATAATGACAGCAGTTGACTCATCAACCAATCAATTAATCCATACGCGCGTAATGTTCATATAATGTACTTTTGTAAAAGTTTCACTAGTTTAACGTAGGTAACAAAGTATTGCTCTCATCTGCTGTAGTCATAAGAATAGTCAAGTCATAAGAAGTGTTTTACATAGAGATTATTATTAATTAGAATGTTCACAAACGAAAGAATAAAACTAATCAAGCATTTCATAAGGTACTATAGCAAAAGAAACTTCTAATACAACCCTAATAATGCCAGCTTGGAATGTTGAAATTTTCTTATTGGGCGGATATAACGGCGGATGCATCTGGCAAACCTATAAACCACCCAACAATGAGAAATAATTCTCAAAATTTCAATCTACCGTGTTGCGGCGCGGCGTTGTAATCGTTGGCATATCGTTTTGCAATCTGATATCTTGTAAAAGACTAGAAAATTCGAATTTTACGATTTTGAAGATTTGAAAAAATACGTTAAAAATGTTCTCGTAACAATTCCTCTCCAAGCCCACACGTGAACTCTCCCCTTCATCTCGGGAACATTTTTTTCCAAACATTCGTTTTGCTCCCGCGTCTGTACCATGCTGCTACGTTATATTACTTATTAACGCAGGTACAGGGCAATTTATGTTTTCGGTCTCGTCAATATAAATTACTATGTGCAGAGAATAAATAAAACATGACTTAGATGTAAATTTATGTTGTTTATTTTTCATACAGTGTAGATGCTTCTTTTAATCATGCTTCAATTAAAAACATAATGCTGCTTTAATTAAGTTAAGATTTTAAACAAAAACAATAACATACAAAATTGTTATCACAAATTATTTCCTATTTGCCTTATGGCATTCCACATATTGTTTCTAATAAATCTGCACAATCATCTTCTACTTCATTATCTAACATGAGAGTTCAAGGGCGACACGAGGTCGCAGCAAGAGGAAAGTCATCATGCTCCGAGAATTGGAGTGTGTACAGTTTGGAATGTGTATTCAGTGATGTGTTAAGTAGAAATTCAGTAGAAAATGAACTCCCGCGACGAGAGGTGATACTAATTTCTTTGAGTATATGTATGTATTTAATATTTAAGAAAGTGTGAAGATGCGGTTCAAATGTCTCAGTATTTAGATAATAATCAACCTACGAATACGCTCAAAATTTTGGCGTTGCGTATATGCATGAGAAGTCGTGTATAACACAGAGCGATAATTAGGCAAGGAATAATAACTGGACTGTAATATGCTAGGCAGAAATATGCAATGAAAACGAGAAAACTCCGACGAAATAATTCAGAATTGTTTGTAGTTCTACGATTTCTTATTATTTGAAATTGATTTAGAGCAACGCTTGTGGGCATAAGCATGTTACTTTCAATGAATCACTATTCTCACACGTTCTTTTTGTTTTCATTTTAGAATGGGCTTCATTGGCAAATTCTTGGTCTTCGGAGCAGGATTAGCACTTCTTGTCGGTGCAGGAATCGGAGGTTTATGGTATAAATTGTCACAACCTGCACCTATCCCGAAACTGGAGCTTCAATACTGGGGTCCGGGAAAAGCAAAAGCAGACGACATAACCATCAAACCATTTAAGATCAACGTTTCAAACGAGGTAATATTTTTCCCTCTACATGCTTGATTCAAAATATTCCCGCAATGACGTCGTGGATCTGACTTACCATATTTTTTTCTAAATATATCGAATTTTCAAATTTTGATTTTGGTATGTGAAAGTAAAACTCCAGTTTATATTTAATATTTAATTCATATTTCTGAAAAATACCATTTTTAAATAGGGAATCATTGCATTTAATGTTATATATTTAATCCCAGAAACAGAATTTCAAAATTTCAACATAGTGTAAATTACTTCTAAGGTTTTAGAAGACCTGCGAGATCGATTGGATTTAATACCACCTCTGACACCACCTTTAGAAGGTGCCAACTTCCGTTACGGTTTCAATTCTGATTACCTGCAAAAGGTTGTCCAGTTTTGGCAGAACGAATACGACTGGAGATCACGAGAAACATTCCTCAACTCTTTGCCGCAATTCTCTACACAGGTAAGGGAACGGCAAATAATTATGATTTAGCTCTTACGTGCTAAGTCATAATTATTTTTCTCATTTTTATATTGTGTTAGTTTCTGTTAGTTTTTAGAATCAAAACCTAACACGTGTTTAATTATTAAACCAGTGATGCTGTAACAGCTCAAACGTTCTTTTATTATTTGTAACAATTTCAAATATATTTTTTTGTAAGTAGGTTCAATAAAACCACAGTTAAATTCACAACATACAATTGTATAATACTATACAGTTTTAAAAAATAGTATTCATTATTTTAAGCAGTTTCAGCCACGAAGAAAAGTGATTACTTTTGCCTATCTCAAAACCTTCACCTTCGTAAATATCATTATCTGGTCTAAGTGAACTGACATAATAAAATATACATCTCAATAGATCTTACAAATTTCAGAGAGATTAAATTTTATATTCAAATTGAAAAATGGTTGAAGTTCTGTAAATGTGTAAATAAAATGTTGCATTACGCACAATAATTTAGTGTATTAATGAAGTTGAATTTGAATAAATTATCCTATCTTAATAACTTAATAATTATGCTACCTTAATAACTGAATAGCTAGTAACAACTTGTCAATTTTTTATCGTTCACCCGATGGAATAAATTTAATTTATAATAATACTTTAGTGGTAAATTGCCTTATACGATGAAATACAAAGAGTTTTAGTTGATTGATTTTCAACTTGAGTCGTAAATTAAGTACTATAATACTGGAATATTTTTTGTAGGCCAATCATCCTATAGATAAGGTAGAAAAGCCAGTTATAATATGATATTTAAAGCACTGATTAAGTACACACATATTTTATTACGAAATAAAATATATTAATAATTCATCAATCTAATATAAGACTCAGAATATATAATTTTTTTAAATGTCTCAGACTGGAGAACAAAAATTAAAATTGAAACTGCCCGAAGGACAATGCTAGAGAATATAACATTAAGATCTTCACTTTAATATTCACAAAATATGTGTGCATGTCTTAAACATAATGGAAGCATTTTTTACAGTATTTTTGACCATTTGTTATCCTTGCCCAAAATGTTTGGTGGCCCACAAAAAATTAAAATAATTTGAATTTCCTACCCCTAAATCATCGACTTTATAAAAATTCGACTGCACATAAATATTATCTTACATAAGGTTCAGGTTCAAATCCCCGATTCTTTAGTTAAGCTTCTATTCTTCAATTTCTTGTTCAGAATATGAACTGTGCAAACTCACTAGTTCAAGTGATGGATCTCAAACGTCATCACTTCATAAATTATTATTTTAGATTATTATTTAATAATGTTTCTAAAAGTTCGTTAATTAATTCTGTATCTGTCAGTTCTCATGCATAAAAATAACTTTTATGAGCTGGCCATGTTGGAAAGAAGTTTCGTAAACAGGAACGTTGAGTAAGATCAACTTTTATTATATTTTCGAACAAATTTGAGCGAAAAAAACTACACGTTTGTATTATATAAACTCAAACTAATGGTCGTCATCTGTTTAGGAAGATTAAATTTGAAGGTAAACTAGTGAGTAAGTTAATAACTAATTTCGTTCATTTAATAGACTACTCCTTATATGACACTGACAGATAGATCCAACGTTCCCCCAACGTTAATAACGTTCAGGAACCACGTGGGTGGGATTCGCTTATTATTCGGACAATTATTTTCGGTAATATAAAAGTCTGGTATCTGTAAGGTGTGTTTTGCCAGACTATTTTGTCATCTCTCAGGCGGGAATTAAAAGTTGCGAAATATGCACGAGCCGTATTAAGGGCGACTCTCATTCGTTCTGGTGCGTCCGTGAACGGTAGACGTGTTTGTGGTGCACGATGCGAGTTTATGAATAACTGTTACACGAGTGAGTGTTCATCCTTTTATGTGTTATATTCTTCATGGATTAGCCCAGAAAAGACAGTTAATACTCAAAAGTCTGCCGCCCCAGCGACTGGCATCATACCACGGTGGAAACTACCTCCAATGGCAACATTACCTCAGAAACTACAGATAAACAAGTAAGCAAAGCTTTCTCTTGCGATACAAGTGTAAATTTACCTTAACAAAAGCCAAGTAATTGTGATTGAAGTCCAAGAAGGTATTAGCATCAAGGATTATGTACCTAAAATTGCAACAATAGTTAACCCTTCAGATATTCGTAATGTTTCACGAATCCCTAACAATCTGTTTCTTCCTCTCAACTCAAACACATTGTGAACACACACAGATTTATAATTATTGATAATGAAGAACTGAATATTCGACCACTCATCAATAAACAAGTACGATTTATTATCTCTAATGTGTGTCCTGTTATACCTAACGAGTAAATCATGAGCATATTAAATAAAAATAACATCAAACCCGCCACTAAGATATGGTTTATCAGAGCTGGGGTCTATGAACCTGGTTTTTCTCATATTATGAGCTTTAGGAGGTAGATGTATATTGATCCAGATGATACTGACATATCGGGTTCTTCACTGGTATGCCATCCCGACTCTACATACCGTATTTACTTTTCCACTGACAATGTTTCGTATGCAAGGAAGAAGGCCACATTGCTAACCAATGTCCCTTTCATTAAAATCATACCAATAATAGTGACTTTCCAGCAAATGGAAATCAAGCTGCAATCTAAAACCGATGTACAGAATTCTTCAATTACTGAGCCCCTAATTAATGAGAACAAGAATTTTCCTAACCTCCACAAAAATATACTCCAAACTGTCTCTCCTGCAAATGAAAATCAATCTGTATGTACAGCGAGTCTACAGAATTCTCCAACTCCTGTTCTCTCAATAACTAACTTAACTTCCCCTAACCTACAAAAACAAAGAGATCAAACTATACCCCTTGCAGCTAAAAACCAATTTGCGCTTATTAATCAACAGGAAGCTGCTAATGACAATATTTGTGTATCTAAAAATGAAACGAAAGAGGCCCCCAATCTGACTCCTCCCATATTTCTGAATCTGCAAGAACCACAAACAAAGCAAATACAGAAGAAACTCTGAAACGAGAGGACTAAGAAGAAAAAGAAGAAGAAAGAACTACTGGTATTCAGAGAAAATTGAATAACAGTAGAACTTTTAGGACCTAATATCTGCTCTAAAAGTAATTATTGAAAATAACCAAAGCAAATATCCTCTTACCTACCATCAATTTATTTCCATGTTACTTTTCTGCTTGAAGAGCAGAAAATTAAATACTAAATATCATTGATCAGCTACCTAAACCCTTTATTGCAGAAGGGAATTTTAAAAGTCACATCCTATTGTGGGGATCTTATAAAGAAGGCAGTAGAGGAAATATAATTTAAAAAATATTAGAAGACCCAAATATATTGGTTCTCAATAGAAATCAATACACTTACCTTAAAAAGACACATAATAGGTTCAGTGCCATTGATATAACAGTGTGTTCATCTTCTATTGCTTCTAAATGAGACTGAGGTACCTACATAGGGGACATACAAGACCTACATGCAAAGTCACCATTTTTTCATAACTAACCATATAATAAGACCTGGCCTACACAAACTATTCTCCAAGATGCTACCTTTGACAGATACAAACAAAAATAAATGAAATTAGAATACTAGAAAAAACTTTCGCAATCTCCATCAATGAAAAAATTGAGAAACGGACTGTCCTCATCCCCAAAACCATAGAGGAGAGATACAATACAGTACAGATATATCTGTACTCTATGCCCAAAACAGCCAATGAAACGATTCCAGAAACTTCAGGAAAACCAATAAGGAAACAACTCCCTTGGTGGAATGAAGACTGCAAAAATACTCATAAATTGTACAGACACTCCTTCAGCAAATACAAGAGGCATCCAACCGTAATCATATTGAATATAAAAGATCCCGGGCTAAGGCAAGACGGATATATAAAGAAAATAAAAGACAAGATTGACTTCATCTGGATTGACTTCATCTCATCAAAAAATGATTTTCTAACCCAACAGACAATTGAAAAAAAATCGAAGCTATCAATGGTTGTCACAAGCATTATATCCAACCTAAATTTATGTGACACAACAACCAAATATCCTCTTCTAACGAAGAAATTGCAAACATTTTAGCATCTACGTTTGCTAATAATTTAAGTGACAGTAACTTTAAGGACGAATTAACTTATAAATATAATTTTAATATAACACTAGACATGATTATCCAACAAAATTCTTCTAGTAATTCTACATTAAATTATCCCGTACAAGTAATAGAAGTTGAAATTGTGTTAGGTCATACTAGAAATTGAAGTCCAGGACCAGACGGAATATATAAGGTTTGTTAAGCAGCAGTCCGAAACAGTCCCAAACTAGTCCGCGCATGCGCAGTCTAGTATTCGGCGTTCCAGCAGCAGCAGCAGCAGTCAGGGACTGTGACTGGGAGTTGGGCGTTCCAGCAGGGTTGCTGATTAGTTTGAAACCAGTCCGAAACAGTCTGAATCAGTTCGTGCACTCTCCTTCAAACTAGAAATACGCGCATTCGTACTTCGGTCCCTGAGTTCCCGCCAACACCAAACGCGCCATTTCCATCAGAAAATCAAACTTCGACGACGCGACGTTTCCATCAGGTTTCTGCATAGTTGTTTTATATTCCGTTCTATATATTTTGACCCTGCTTTGGTTTACATTTTATTGACTCTTTGTTTTTGGTGATTTCGCTTTCTTTCGTAATTTTCTTGTGGATATTGGAACTTGATATTTGTTTCTTTTTTTGGGAAATGGAAGGTAAGTAATTTTACGGAAGTTCCTTGTACCGTGTCTTACTAAAGATGTACGTAGTTATTTACCGTTCTGTATTGGTAGCGTTATCTCTCATTTTTAAGAAAAATACAATTGACTGAAATCCAAAAGAATAATAAAAAACAATAGCGTAAGTAACAGTTTACCAGCTTCAAAATCTGTAATTGATAGCGAGGTCAAGAAAATAAGCGAGCGATTATGGAGAAACGTAATGCGCAAGTGAATACCACAGGAATACCAAGAATTAAACAGGGTCAGGTCGCTTTGATTTTTACGTGCAATACGAAAATGATATCTGGCGGAGAATTCTGCAACTACCGATAAAACGAAAGCAGCGGCACCTAGAGACTGATTTTTGTACCTACTTGTTCCAGCAGATATTATTACTCGGTGGCAACTTTTCTTGAACGATGGGATTTGACGATTTCGGGTGGGTGGGGTATTAGTTACAAAGTCATCCACTAGAGCATTTTAAGTAATGCCACCGTCTGGTGAAATCAAGTCAAAAACTGCATCTTGTGGCTTTTAACTTTTTCGGGAGTTTTAGGTGACTCCTTGAAGGACGCTGGACCTGACCTCAGCTATGTCTTTCGATATTGACAATACAATCTGGAAAAGGGGTTCTGGCACTATGAAAGCAGCTGGCTTTGACTAGCTTCTGTTTCGCGCCCAACGAAGTTTAATGCTTGGTAAGGTTGTCATCAGTGCCCGCTGCGAGCTTTTTGGCCTTCAACCTGTTTTATTGGCACAAGGGAGGGGGATCAAGGTCATCGTTCAAGAAAAGTTGCCCGAGTAATACTAATTCGGGACTCGTTTGTGACTCGTTTGCACTCTTATGCGCATGCGCAGAGTGAGAGTACGTAGAACAGTCCGTGATTGTTTGATGGAACAAACCTATAATATTTTTCATAAAGAACTGCCGGCAAATGCTATTGAATATGTAACTCAACTATTCAATGAAATAATAACCACTGGTGAATTCTCTGACAAATGGATAGAATCCATAGTTATTCTAGTTCTTAAACCTAACAAAGATCCAACCAACCCAAATAATTACAGACCTATATCCTTAACGTCTACCCTCTGCAAATTACTGAAAAAATTGTATTAACTGGTGTCTTGACAAGGTATGGAGAGATCGAATCATTAAACTTCTCTGCGAAATGGGGATAGATGGCCAAATACTAACTTTCATAATTCAGTTCATGAATAATATATTTCTACAACTTAAATTCAATAATATTTTATCAAACAAATATACAATTAATAATGGAATACCACAAGGATCTGTGCTTAATGTACTACTATTCTTAATTGCCATAAATGATATCACGAACCATGTCAATCGACCAGTGAAAGTATACTTGTTTGCAGATGATATCACTATAACAGGAAGGATATTCAAGAATTACTCCAAATCACTTTAAACGAAATTGAAGATTGGTCCAATACGACAGGTTTCAAGACCTCTAAAATCAAATCTGATTGAATCGTTTCCAAAGAAAGGGATAACTTATCTGATCAGTTAAAACTTAAAATAGGGCCACAACAACTAAAATGTTCTAGTCCAATCAAAATCCTAGGAATATTATTTGATAGTAAACTAATATGGATACCACTTATCAAGAATTTAAAACCTGAATGCCTTCGAAGAATGAATATAATAAAAGTAATTTCATCAGCATAATAGGGAGCCGATAGAAATGTTATACTCTTAACTTATAAATCTCCCATTCGGTCCACGATAGATTATGGAGCAATTATTTACCAGTCAGTTAACACAACAATATTAAATAGCCTTAACCGAATCCACACAGCAGGATTAAGATTAGCCATTAGCGCATATCGAGCGAGTCCGATTTCGAGCATTCTTGTGGAATCTAATGAAGAACCTCTTCGTGTCAGAAGAAGAAAACTATGTTTTTATATGTCCCTAAAATATCATATACTCCTAATCACCATGTTTATAAGAATGTTTTCTCCAGAAAATATTGCGATAAATACACACAGAAAAAGTATGCTCCGAAACCAATTTATTATCTGTTGAATCAGTATCTTTGAAGAAATACATTTTTTATTTCCTACTGTTCGAAATACTATGATTAAAAAAAGAGACCTCCATTGATTTCTTCGCTAATAAACATCAACATCAGTCTTAATGATCTTCCCAAAAAATAAACTAATACGTTAATTTACCAAGCTTATTTCAACGAAATCCGCAACAAGTACATTGGTCACTGATGACTCTCGTAAAGAGATGGGAGCCTGCTGTGCTGTAAAATAAATACTACAGGCAAGGTTAAATGATTATAGCTCAATTTTTTTACTTAGAGCATGTCATTCTTCTCGCTTTGAAATATATCCAAAAACTATCCAAGACAAATGAGTTATTTTTACAAAAGTGTGTTAGTAAGCTATATTAAGTTAAGTAATACTGGAAACGAGGAACATATAGCAAATGAAATAGCTAACCTATACTATCACTTATTATACAACAAGAAAATCATTCTTATTTGGATCCCATCGGATCGAGACATTGCCGGTAATATATTAGTTGGTGAAGCAGCAATTAATTCACCTATTGAAGAGCATCCAGTTTCCTACAATCACATCAAAAAAGAATTTCATCAAAGAAACAAGTATCTTTGGGATATTGAATGTACCAATACATTCAATCAATACACCTAAACAACTACATCAGATGAGGAAAAGTATCTTCCATGACCACCTTCCTTACAAGAGAAAATATCAGACTGTTCTCGCCCGTTTAAGAATTGGCCATTCTAAGCTAAACCATCAGCATTTACTTACAAAAGAAATGCAAAAAAAGTTGTGGCCAATGCCAATCTGCTCTCTCTATACCACACATTTTTTTGTTCTAGCGATTTACAA